>ML058510.1:4545608-4780608 GCA_003013855.2 Liriodendron chinense | reverse complement strand
TTTGTTGCCGCTTTGTTTCACGCTTTGTGCAACTATAGTCCATTTACCGGGTTGTGACAAAATGATCCTAGAACACTCAGAATGTGATGGATGAACAAAGCATATACACCAGGCCTCTAGCCGTTAAGGCATGCAATATGAAACCTCATCTAGGCATCTTTGAAAAGGCTTACAAGAAAATAGTCTTCTTGATGCAGGACGTGAAAACGTGTCATGATATGCAAGAAATCAGATTTAGATCACCACAAATTAATTAAACAATATTCAACTTTCCACATCCCACAATAAGGCCAAATCATTGAATAGGGAATCCATGGAGATTCAAGCCTACACACAAGTTAAGGCTAACTCCAAAACAAAATAATCAATCTAGTTAATACCAAAACATGTGGAAGCTCTCAAACATGTGTAGGATTGTTCCACTACCAATGGGATACTCTAACCACAAATTAGGACAAAATTAGGGTTCTAGAATTGGGGAAAAGTAAATATTTGGTATCCTAGGGTTAGAGTTTCTGGATTAGAAAGATTTATTGGGTTGGAAATTGAGAACAAATCTTGTCAATTTGAAGAACATGGCTGATTTGGGGATTTTGCAGAAAACAGGAGAAATTTTGGAAAAAAAAAAAAATCGTATCTTTCAAACCGGGAATCCAAATCAGTTAATTCAAAGGGGGTTTTAGAGTATAAAGAGAGGTCTACCAGATGGAGGAATCAAACCAGGAAGAAGAGGCCTGTACGCGGGTGGCTCGTACGTGTGGGGAGGCACGTGTGGAGGAAACGGCCACCTCCACCTTGGTCGGCTAGGGGAGATCTCCCAACCCCCCAAGTTTCGTCTCGATCCGACTTCCAGTGTGTGCACAGTGCTCCGCCGAAGGTTGCGGTCCTGTGACGGTCTGAATCTAGAAGATGAACAACTGCTGCTAGGCTGCTCTTTGGGGTTGGAAAACGTGGAGGGGATGATGATGGTGGTGGTGGTGGTGGATGAATCGGGATGAGGCTTCACACCTCGGTAGTCTTCCCTTGATGAACAAGGGGGGGCTTCCCACCCTCTTATGGCTCACGTCTCTACACACAAAGAGAAGAGAGAAAACAAGTCTTTTTTCTTTATTCCATGCATAAAAAATTCCAACCCCCTCTCTTGAAGTTTTAAAGAAACCCTAAGAGAGGAGAATGACTAAAGTGTCCCTACGCCATGTGTACAAAAAAGGTCCAAATAAAAAAATAATAAAAATCAAACAACTACTAACCAATCCAATCCGACCATAAAAAACCTAAGCATGAAAAATAATAAAACCCAAAATTCTACGAAGTTCTATGGTGATGGGCCACGATCATGACATGATGGGCCATGATCGGGTCCACCCTAGACTCTAAGACTCTCAACACTCCTCCCACAAGTTGTGGGTCTTCAATCCATGCTGTCGCCAACGTAAATCGACGGTGAGATCCTCCTTCTTCTCTCGGACGTGCGTAGTGGAGGTACCTCATGCGTGATGTCCCCATCAACTCTCCTCGACTGTGAAGATTTCGCCACTAGCGAAATAAAGCTCCTGTACCGCTCTAGAATATCAAGATCAAGCCGTTGAAGCTCCTCCTCATTAAACCACGAACAATCTGAAGACGGTCGTGACTTCCACTTGACAAGGAACTTCTGAAATCCACCGTCTCGTGTCGAGACAATCTCATGGTCCGGTATGTCCACTATCTCCTCTCTGGTAGTAGGAAGGGTAGGCAAAGGGGGTAGAGGCTGGGACGAGGGGTCAGGGTAATGATTCGATGTTCTGGGATGGTCAGGTGAAGGCCTGGTCATAGGATCAAGGGTACCTGAAATGCAACTAGATCCTCCACATTGAATGTGGAACTAATCCCCATCGAAGGTGGAAGATCTACCACATACGCATTGGGACCAGCGCTACGTGCATACAAGTTACGAATGGTTCCCTGAGGATACCGCTCTGGCTTGATACGGACCATCACAGAGTCTCCCACATTGAATTCTTTGTACTTATTATGTTGGTCTGCAGAAAGTTTGTATTGTTCATTATTAAGATTGATCATCCGCCTGATTTCTTGATGCAATGAATGGATATGTTGTGCAAAAGACTCTGCGGACTCTGATGGCTTATGAGAGACGGACATGAATGAGACTAATGGACTCTCTAGCGAAGCAACGGACTCAAAATAAACCCTATGAAAATAAATAACTCACCCTATGATCTAGAACTTGGGAAATTCTAACAAAAAGATACTTCTCGATGATGGCACATAACTTATCATTCTTTAGGATTCCATAAGTCCACTCTAACCTAATCCCCACACGTGTTATAAACAAGGATAATATTCAGGTATCCCAACACTTGAGAACACTCACTTTTAACACCAAGTCTTGAACAAATCTTGCCATTGGCCATTATTTTCAACATCTCATCAAGACGTGGGATAGGGGCTTTGGCCATCACATCCACCATGATGTAAATACGCCGCAAATTTGGCTCACACTTGACCAAAATTTTGTGGACTGGCCAGGATGTGCCCACATGTGCGCCACATGCCATTGTTCCTGGAAGTAAAAAGGGTAGGCATGACACACAAAACAAAACTCCAACTCAAACTTTCTAAAGTGAATTCTTTCCCGTGAAGTTTATCAAATTGCTTTTGTATTTCTGCATGTTCTGTGGAGTTTACTTGGCATGGGGGAAAGCTTGATAGAACCGACCCAGGGACAAGCTTGATTGTGTGTTGAGTGTCCCATTTGGGTGAAAATCCAACCCATAAATCATCTGATGGGATATCACACGTCATGTGGGTGTTTACCATCATATCCTCACTAGTCTCTTTTTCAAATTCATTCGTGCTCACCATGGTAAGAGACTCAGATTGGGATTCTCTATCAATTAAATCACACATGACATCTAGAAGTGGTGCGGTCTCAATCTCTTCGACATTTTCATCACTAGCACACACTCCTTCATGCCCAAGAATGGTGAGTGATGCCTCAATTTCTTCTTCTTCATCACTACTATCGATCTCAGGCACGTACTAAACCACTTCATAAACACTTTGTTTTGGCTCTTCCAACTGGCCATTCACCAAGGTATCATCTCGCTCCCAAGGAAATATAATTGGTGTTAAACACTCCTCAAATTGTTCAGAAGCCAAAATTTCATTAATGATGGGTTGGACCACTTTGCAAGACGATGACCATATGAGCTCTCCTTCTGGACAAGAAGGTGGGACAACTCTTTTCTGAGCCAAAAGCTTTTGACGGTAAGAGATGAGAAGATATTTTTCTTTCAAACACTCTTTCATTGCGTCCCATTGTGAGATCAGGGCCTCACCTCTCCGCTCAATTCGTCGCTCCTAATCCGTCCAAAACGACCTGGCTTGGCCCACCAATTTCAACTTGGCAAACCTCACTCGACGGTTATCCAACATATCATACCAGTCAAAAAAATAGTCCAAGTCTTCAAGTCAATCAAGGAATGCCTGTGGGTCCATGTGGCCACTAAAATATGCCAAGTCATCGGAGTTCGGCTTTCCATTGGGTCTCGAAAGCCACATGACTACACTTAATGGCCCCGAGGATCTCAAACGCCTATACTCCATTCATTACAGGGAGACTCTACACGAACCTATATGATCCTAGGCAACTCCAAATGACCCTAGATGGACGTATATGCTAAAAAAGGATGACTTTCTTAATTTTCCAGCAATATGTACGAATCTGAAAATGAAAATCTGAGATTATGAATGCAAGATGAATCTGAAAAGTTCATATTTAGGTCCTCTAATGCAACTATATGCACCTAAACACCACTATATGCACCTAAGTAATGCTAAATGAACATATAGGACTCTATATGAAGGAAATTACTCAACTGTACTGAAATTCTAGCAATATAACTGCCCGAATAATTTGTTAACAGAAAATTCAGCAATGTAAATTGTTGATTTTCTGAGAACAGAAAATTCAGCAGCATATATTGTGAATTATGGGTCCTAAACAGCCCTAAGTGAGGAGATTTGATGCACAATGAACAGAAACAAACTAAATCCTAAACATGCAATGCATTCCCCTATGAAAACCTAGGCTTTGATACCAAATTTGATGTAGGACGTGAAAACGTGCCATGATATGCAAGAAATCAGATTTAGATCACCACAAATTAATTAAACAATATTCAACTTTCCACATCCCACAACAAGGCCAAATCATTGAATAGGGGAATCCATGGAGATCCAAGCCTACACACAAGTTAGGGCTAACTCCAAAACAAAATAATCAATCTAGTTAATACTAAAACATGTGAAAGCCCTAAACATGTGTAGAATTGTTCCACTACCAATGGGATACTCTAACCACAAATTAGGGCAAAATTAGGGTTCTAGAATTGGGGGAAAGTGAATATTTAGTATCCTAGTGTTATGGTTTCTGGATTAGAAAGAATTATTGGGTTGGGAATTGAGAACAAATCTGATCAATTTGAAGAACATGGCTGATGTGGGGATTTTGCAGAAAAAAGAAAAAAATCGGCGAAAATAAAAAAAAAATCATATCTTTCAAACCGGGAATTCAAATCAGTTGATTCAAAAGGGGTTTTGGAGTATAAAGAGAGGTCTACCAGATGAAGGAATCAAACTAGGAAGAAGAGAGTTGATGGGGAAATCACGCATGAGGTACCTCCACTACGCACGGACAAGAGGAGAATGAGGATCCCACCGTCGATCTACCCTAGCGACAGCATGAATTGAAGACCCACAACTTGTGGGAGGAGTGTTGAGAGTCTTAGAGCCTAAGGTGGAGCCGATCATGGCCCATCATGTCATGATCGTGGCCCACTACCATAAAACTTCATAAAATTTTGAGTTTTATTATTTTTCATGCTTGGGTTTTTTATGGTCGGATTGGATTGGTTAGTAGTTGTTTGATTTTTATTATTTTTTATTGACCTTTTTTCGTACATGGCATAGGGACACTTTAGCCATTATCCCCTCTTAGGGTTTCTTTAAAACTCCAAGAAAGGGAGTTGGAATTTTTTATGCATGGAATAAAGAAAAAAAGACTTGTTTTCTCTCTTCTCTTTGTGTATAGAGACGAGCCATAAGAGGGTGGGAAGCCTCCCTTGTTCATCAAGGGAAGACTACTGAGGTATGAAGCCTCATCTCGATTCATCCACCACCACCTTCAGCATCATCCCCTCCATATTTTCCAACCCAAAAGAGCATCCTAGCAGCAGTTGTTCATCTTCCAGATTCAGCCCGTCGCAGGACCGCGACCTTCGACGAAGTACTGTGTACACACCGAAAGTCGGATCGAGAAGAAACTTAGGGGATTGAGAGATCTCCCCTGGCCGACCAAGGTGGAGGTGGCCGTTTCCACCACACGTGCGAGCCACCCGCGTACGTGCGAGCCCCACGTATAGGCCTCTTCTCCCTGGTTTAATTCCTCCATCTAGTAGACCTCTCTTTATACTCCAAAACTTCTTTTGAATCAACTGATTTGAATTTTCACTTTGAAAGATACGATTTTTTTATTATTTTTCCCGATTTTCTCATATTTTCTACAAAATCCCCAAATCAGCCATGTTCTTCTAATTGACCAGAATTGTTCTCAATTCCCAACTCAATAAATCTTTCTAATCCAGAAACACTAATCCTAGGATACCAAATATTCACTTTTCCCCAATTCTAGAACCTTAATTTTGCCCTAATTTGTGGTTAGAGAATCCCATTGGTAGTGGAACAATCTTACACATGTTTGAGGGCTTCCACATGTTTTGGTATTAACTTGATTGATTATTTTGTTTTGGAGGTAGCCCTAACTGTTAGTGCACTTTTCTGTGGCATACTAGTGCACCTTGTTTGTCAATTACTTAGGTCAGTGAGTTTAGTATCGGTTGAGCTTAATGAAGACGAAGACTCAAGACTCAAGACGGACCTGTTGCATCAAAAAAGAAGAAACAGGTGACAGTGATGCCTTGGTGAGCCTTAACCTTGTACCTATCCAAAACCATAAACTTCTAGATAACCATGATCAATAGGCATATCCTTAGTCATCTTATATTAGCCTTAGGTGTCCCAAAAGACCACCAAAAGAATGGCCAAAAGGTTGCATGTTCTGTTGCAAAACATAAACAAAAAAAAAAGCAGAAAAACATGCCTAGCCAGGCGCCCGACCTATAGGGGAATCCGTCCAAAGAGTTGGCCTAAAGTCCAATGGTCATCGGGCGCCCGACCACAACTTGTTCGGGCGCCCAACCAGTGCAAAATCTGTCCAGCAGCACAGACCAATATCTGGACTGAATATCGGGCGCCCGACCAAGTGTCCATCGAGTGCCCGACCAACTCCAAATCTGTCCAATGACTAAAACCTTTTTATGGACTGGATTTCGGGTGCCCGACCCTGCGCGAATCTGCCCGTTATTTGATTGTTGGGAGAAACTTTATAAAAGCTGGGGATTCGTTTTTTGGACCAATAGAGAGTATTTTGAGGAGATAGAAGCCACCATTGCTAAATACCATTAAAGGCTCTATTCCAAACCCATAGCAAGTCATTCTCCTTGTGTTTCATCACAAGCCTGGGCCATTCAATGGCAATATGAGAATGGACTTGTTCCATCTTGATTCTTAGGAGTTTAGATACCTTGATCATAGTTAAATCCTTGTCTAAACACCACCTAGGAGTCCAAATAGGTGTATCCCTCTAGGAAACCCATTTCCTATCATTTGTAGAGGTTTCACCATTCCCTCGCACCTTGGGCATCTCCAATGGAGCATCACATGCAAGAGAGCTGATCTTGGAGCTGAAGCCTTGGCAAAGCAGCGGCATCAAAGATCGAGGGAGCACAAGGGTAGCTGATTGAAGCACGGGAGAGTGGACATCAAGCAACTCGAAACGACGCATCAAAGGGGCTTAATCCGACAAGTAAGTTGTCATTAGTAAGAGTCCGGTTTCACTCTTTTCCTGTGAGGAATTGAGTGTAGAGTTTGTTTGTCAAACTCGTATTCTAGGGTCGTTTGCCGATCCTTGGCTTGTTTGTTGAGCCTAAAGTGTAGGGACGTTTGCCGTTCTTTGGCACGTTTGTCAAGCCTAAATTCAAGGACGTTTGCCGTTCATTGGCACGTTTGGCAGGCCTAAACAAGTCTCCAAGGGGAGCCACCAACACGGGTGTGAATATGTAGGTTGGGAGAAACCTGTAAACTCCCCGGTTGAATGGATCCGATTTAAAACACCTTGGTTGGGAAGAACCAGATTTAAACTCCCTAGTAAATGCCAATGTGCTCAAAGAAGTTGAGTACTTGAACTGGGAATGGAGTAGACAAGTAGTCGAACCACTATACACCATTGTGTTTGTGATTGAATTGGAGCACATTTCTCATTATGTATTGTATTTAAGTGTTTAATTATGAATGTGTAATTAAGAATGTATGCTAGGCACTTGATAGGCACATCCACACACACATGATGTACTTTCACTCCTAGTGTAGACTTGAGCTCATATTGATCCATCCTCTATAGTCCACGTAGGTTGCATAGATTAGGTACTTGATTAATTTAATCATAAGTTAATTTATGCATACTTAGACTAGGATGTTAATTATTTTTACCATATGCTAGTCTATTGATTGGACCCACTTAGGCTTGGAAGCCAAAGTGTTAATCGTTTAATTTAATTTGCTAAAACTGTTAAGTAAGCGAAAAGATTTTAAAAGGTCATAATCACCCCCCCCCCCCCCCCCCCCAGGACTTAGCCATAATTCTATTTGCTCTCAAAGCTTCCGCACGCATACGCCTTTACTCCAAAAGGTATAATTTCACTAACTTACGTGTAGGCTTGGATCTCCATGGATTCCCCTATTTAATGGTTTTGCCTTATTGTGGGATGTGGAATGTTGAATATTGTTTAATTATTTTGTGGTGATCTAAATCTGATTTCTAGCATATCATGGCACGTTTTCACGTCCTGCATCACTTCTGCATCAAATATCCTCAACAAGCAGCAACGAAATGTGGTTAGGGATGAGAATAGTCACACAATAGTCAATACTTAATAGTAAATTTGGGCATTCACGGTTCCCTAGGCTGACAGTTACGGGAACTGCCAAACTATTGTTGTGATAAAGATTGGGACATTCCAGTTCTCATCTCACATGAGATTTGGAGTGAATGGGCAGTTCTCATCCCACTTAATGAGGCTTTAGTTTTCCAAACCAGCCAAAACAATTCAGTATACTTGGGAAAAGGAGGCCTCATCATCCACAATCTAAGGGTAGCCAAATGCTACCTTAATCATTGAGGCAAACTAACTTCTCTATTGTCAAAGTATTGCAAAGATTGATATAAACGCTTACATCAAAAACCAGAAAATGCCAATACTCGTTAAGGAGATCATAAAAGCCATCCTATATGCCTCTTTGACTTCGTGTTGGTTTACTGAAAATCTTAATGGTATCTCATAGTCAGATTCATTTATTGCAGAAATATAAAGAAATTGTATATGGAAGATATGAAAGATGTCATTTCAATAATAGAAGCACAAAAACAACTGTAAGCTGTTGAATCACCAAAAAAAAAAAAAAAACTTACAGTAATAATAGAATCGAGCTTGACTGATGATTCAAGTTGATCATCCAACCAAAGAATAGATGCAAGAGGAGCAGGATCGGCCAATCCGGTGGTCTCTAGCAATATATGATCAAGTCTGTGGCACAACAAAATCAAAAGACATTTGATATAAGTATTAACCTCAAGTATGAAAGTTTGCAGCAACCAACGTAACACGGAAACAGACACATTTAGCAGGGAGGCATCAATGGGAAGTATCAGACAAGAGGATGGTGAAACAACCAACCTATGGAATGTTTGTAGAGTTTATACAAAAAGTTTGAAAGATGTATTATTATACAAATATCGGTTCATAAAATCACACTAAAATTGAAATATACCATTACTCTCAAAAGAATATAAATATTAGCAAATGCAAATGCAAAATGTCCATGTATCTATATATGTTTAACCAAGAACATTTTCATTTTCTTTGGCTTAAGTTATTAGTGAATCTATCCAGGACTGTCAGAAACATGCAGGAGGATTCAAAATGTTCATTCTATGGACCTGTCATGGATGGGCCATATGCCGAAACTCACACTGTTTGGACAATCTTAACCCTTCAGCTGTCAATTGAACTGTGGTTGACTTTCTCTTAATCATCTAATTACCTTTCTTGAAAGTACTCAAAAATGTATGATCAGGATTGTGACCCTTCAAAAAAAATGTATGGTCAGAACCGTTCAATCCATGTGATTTTTGGGCTCTGGCCCATCTAAGGTGGGGCATGTTAGATGATTTGCTTGGATCTAGTACCTGATAAGCAAAAAATCCAATTAATGATAGATAACTTGCATATATGCATTTAACATCATTTCTATCACAATACACACTTGCAAGTATAAAGCTTTCTTCTCAATAGCAGTATCAAAATACGTCTAATAAATGCGTCCAACATGAGCGTATGACAAGGAAATCTTTCAAAATGTATTTAGACAAGCTAGACTAACTTCCTCGATTCAAAAATAGACAAGAAACATCACCTTTCTTTCCTCTCTATCAGTTGCTCAAGTGCTTGAACCAAACTGTGCTTGACAGTACAGCAAACACACCCATTTGCCAGCTCTACCCATTCTTCAACAAGCATCCCGCCTTCTCCCTCATTAATCATCGCTCTCTCAACTCCGATTTCCTCACCAAACTCATTCAATATCACAGCAATTTTCTTCCCATGTTGGCCGTTCAGGATGAAATTAACTAACTGAAATTCAATGTTCCATTAGGTGTGAATTGATTCATTAAACTGAAATCAATCTAATATATATTAAAAGATCCTAAATTCATGAATTCCTTGCATTAATTTCATAAATAGCTTCTTCAGAAAAGACTTGGTCATTACTGAAAAACCAGTTCTATAATCCCAAGTAAAAACATAAGAGAAGGTGCAGGTGTCCAGTTATGTAGTAGTGGTCCCCAGGGTCGAGTAGTATTGAGGATGAGCACACTCATTTCAGTGGGGAACCACGTAACACAGGGATGGGAAGACAAGTCACATCGTTTCCAACAAAAGGAAGTCGAGAGACCACCTGAATCGTGGTTTAATAGACTACATCATTTCCTCAAAAATATGACATTTACTCAAATCTACTCGAGTTGTACTTTCTCTAATTCAAAATCTACTCAAATGTTGAGTATTTGCTGGACTCTCTTGCATTCTCAGAGCAATTGACAAAATACGCTCCTCCCAATCTCTCATTCTCCTCTCCATATACCGTATTTTCCATGACCATTTTACCCCTGCTTTAGGCTTTGTCTGACACTATTGAAGAAAAAGTAAGGATCCTCGGCACTTGGCAGAATAATATTCAGGTTTTCATTTCAGGCAACCGGGTCCAATGGACGAATGATCCATACCATTGTGTCCCTTGGGTCCTATTGTCAATTGAATGCACCCCATAATTCTATTTCGTGGGACAATCCTGACCTTTTGATTTCAGCCTACAAATAGATGGCTGATAAGAGAAATACTACAATGGTCCACATCTAACTGAAAGGACGACCAAAATCTGGAGATATGATCTTTCGTTTTGGAATGTATTTTCAACAGTCCAGTCTACAGTGGGAAGCAATAGACCAATGGTCCAGATTCCTAAATCAGTGGGCTACAATTGTTAGAATTGAAATACAGTGATGAAAAGCCTCCGTTCAAGGATCCTATAACACATCACCAATAAAAGAGCGTCAAACCAGCTCTCCTAAGAGGTACCATTGGATGCTCAGCTGATAGGTTGTACATTACGGCCCAGGGGTTTTCATTTTCTATGAGTTGAGCCCATTGTTCAGTAATCCAAAATGTTGGTATTATGGACCCAACTTTGAGTGGTCCATGCAAAAAAATCTTTCAAATCAAAAAAATCCTAAACCTTTCAATATGTGGCCAAAAAAGAAACAATTAAGAAAGGAAATAGAGCAATGATTCCTCACCAACAAACAAAAGGCCAAATTTTCTACAACCAGGATCTTTCAGTCGGGTTTTTTCGTGCATGGGCCATGAATTGCAAATCCCATCGTATCAGTATGCGGGATCATTGAAGCATGGCTCCACTTGTACAAACTAAAAGCTTAAATGTACAACCTCTCGGCCTGAGCAGAATGTTCGACTAGAGAGTTTGTGTCAAAAAAGAAACAATTAAGAAAGTAATGGCTAAGTAAACACCCAATTTAAAAAGAACCCTGGGAGAAGTGTGTTTCATCAACTATCTTTTAAAATACAATAGAGTCTAGAAAATATTGAATCATTGATTATATTTTGGAATACAAAATCCAAAAGGAGTAGATCCGAATAAAATTCCCAAGTTAAATTTACATAGTCAATGCCATTTGCCTTTCTAGAAAAATTATATGATTAGCAAAAAAGGCGCAATCAGACTCATGCCCATTGTTTCGAAAAAATTATGGTTTACCATTTGAAAAATCAAATCATGTGAAAGACGAATTCAATATCATGTTTGAACCCCATTTCCTGCCTTAGTGTTTTGAAAATATCTTACAGTTTGCAATTTAAATTTATTCGAACCCCTATTACCATTTATGCTCCAATTTTCATTTTTAGAACATTGCTCATGCACACTCATTGTTACATTTTTAGAACAGTGGCATGTATGGACATCAATTCAGACATCCAACTCATGGATTTTTTCAATGGTGCACATCTAACATCAAAATGATTGGGTGATTCCATCCATCCAAGGGAAGTTCATCAAACAGAATCTTAGAAAGAAAATGTCCAGCAGTCCAAATCCAGTGGGTTGGGCAGTTAGAATTTCGGTGCATCATTGATGGGTGGTCGGACCAAATTACATGCAAGTGGGTCCCACCTTCAAGTAATTCTGAGTCAAACAATCATCCAGTAAGCTCCACACTGGTTGGGTGATTTATGCATCCAGTGCCACACACATTGCTCAAAGGATGCATCCAATCCACACAAAATGGTTGATCAATAATCGAACCGATACAACTTCTAGGTTTTCTTGGTTTAGGATCTGGATAAGATTCATGGTCCAATCAACATGGATTGGTCCCATGGTCCAATCGATGTGGATCAAATGTCGATCAGATTAGATTGTAGGGTCCACTGGATCAATTAAATTTGTTAAAAGTCCATAGGGATTGTTATTTAATTAGTCGGTTGAGTTAGAGTTAGTTTATGACTTGTGGAACAAGTTTCTCTTAGTATTTTCATCACTTATTTTGTGGGCTATCTTTTAGGTCTTAAACAATATCCAAATAACATTTCAAACAAGCCCAAGATTACGCGATCCCAACATTGGAAGGCCAGGTCCCGATATTTCCAATACTGGCTCGTTGTGTTGAACCGGATCAAACTCGACCAAGTATGAGTCAACTCGGGCCTTCTTGGATTCCTAGCCAAAAGGTAAGTTACTAATTCTGAGGGAATGAAATCCCTTTGGACAGTCCCAATGTTGAATCTTTTTTTATAAGGGAATTTTACAAAAATCTAACTAATTAATATGGAATTTACATTCCAGTACCATTTCGAAAAGGTTTTCAAAAAACTACCTCATTAGTTGCAAATACCGAGGGAATGAAATCCCTCTAGACAGTGCCAATTTCAAATCTTTTTGTTATAAATACCATGGTTTTAGGACTCGGTGACTCACACAGACTCATCCGGCCCAATAGTCAATTGGGACTCGGTTGAGTCAGGGGGTGACTCGGCCTAGTCAGACCTGGTGCCCCTATTTCCAATACTGACCCATGGTCCTAAAACGGATCGGACTCGACCGAGTCCGATTCGACTCGGACGAGTCGTCTATCTATAATAGATACACCTACGCAAGCAGCAACCTTGCTATCATTTCCCAGCATTCAGACACAGTTTCTAGATTCCAGAGAACAAAATTTCAGGTTGCCAAACATGACTGACAGAATCTGTTGCCAATAAATCAAGAAATATCACTGATTTTAAGAGAGAGAGAGATTACAGTAGATTTTCCGGAACCGAGATAACCGGTAATGACGGTAACGCCGACCGGATCTTGGCTTGAATTAGGTTGATTTTCTGGAAATTCTGATCGACTCTGCTCGATGATTCCTTCGATTTCAACTG
Source organism: Liriodendron chinense (assembly GCA_003013855.2). Lineage (NCBI taxonomy): Eukaryota > Viridiplantae > Streptophyta > Magnoliopsida > Magnoliales > Magnoliaceae > Liriodendron > Liriodendron chinense. The sequence goes on along the minus strand of ML058510.1, from coordinate 4,767,427 downwards.
CAAGAGGTGGATTCTCGTCGTCTTCTTCCATCTGATCGAGATTCTAGGGATTTTTCAAGCAGAAGGAAGATCGGTAGGCAGAAACAGAAATCAATGAAAGAGGCGTGGCCGTGTGTTTGTGCAGTATACACGGGTTATTTATGTCTGACAAGTAGGACCCACTTAATCCAGACCGTTGCCGGTGGCTTGCAAACTTGGATGGTTAATTTCGGGATAAATGGTTCACATTTCGAGGATCCCGTAGACCAATGCCGATGCCAGATATATTTTTAGTTGATTCCGGGAGAAATGGTGAAGAAAACCTTCTACTTCGGTTGGAGAATGACGCAGGGAAGGACGTGATGAGCCGCTGATACCTTCGTCTAGGAGGCACTTTTGAATACACGAAAAAGCCTTGAATCAAGAGATAAATTCAATAAAAATCAAATTTAAATGAATAATATAAAAGTTCTAAACCCTCAAAAGTATTTACCAAACAAATCCTTTAAATAAATTTTAGCGAATCAAAGAGAGTCTTGACAAAATAAGAAAGAAAATGAGAAAACAAGCTAATTTGCGACGCCCAATTGGACTTGACTCACCAATTCGACTAGCGGACCCTAATTGGTCGATCGATTGAAATGGCCAAAAATCATCCAGAGAGTTAAGCCCTTTTCATATAATATTTGAGACATTTTTTTATCGGTTGACCAAAAATGTAGACCAGTCGAAAATGCCAAAATGTCTTCAGAGAATTTAATTAGATTTTTTGAATTTTCTGGCAAGTGGTCCTTCAGTCAACCCTAGTTGTTCAACTAATCGAACTATGTTGTCAACTATCAATTCTTCTTGGGCTTGGGCTCCTTCCTTCAGTACATCCTTATCATGAGCGAATTCCCAACCTGTTCTACATCAGTCCCCTCCACTTTAAAAAAAATTGTCCTCGAGTTCTTCATTGAACCTGAGTCACGATACGTGTTTGAATTCTTCAACGAATTTAGTTCATGATATGCTTTCTTAGCTTATTTCTAGTACATTAAGGTAGATTTCGCCGACTTCTTCTCAAATTAGGACTGGTCGGTAGATTGATTCTTCGTGCTGTTAAAGAAAGGCTCAACCTGAGAAAGACCAATCTTCTGTACAAGAGACAAGTCGTCAGGAATTTTGGCAAGCACAATCGCCTCGAATTCCTCAACATTGACTTGACTTCTTCTATGATGTTCACAGACTCCTACAACATTAGGTGTTACAATTTTCTGGGATGTCTATGGACTCTTTCTCCTTTTCCTTTACAACTGAGGCGTTGATCTCCTCCACTTTCTCAGAATTTTAAACAATCCTTGAAATATTGGTGGCTTTTTCTTCTCCCTTTTTTTTAATTCATTGATCATACCCAGTCCCATCAGATTCTTTCACAAAACCTCAGATAGTTATGGGAGGCTACCCCTCCACTTTAGAAGTCTTGAATTGTTCATCCAGGCCCATAGGGGCGAGTATAGTTTTTCGGTTATCTTTGACGAAGATGTATACATTATCCCGACCTCTATGGGTGGCATCACGATTGTATTGTCATGGTCAACCAAGTAACATGTGACAATCTTCCATATTTACCACATCACACATTATTTCATCCTTATAATATTTACCAATGGAAAAAGGAATACGACATCGTTCAGTTACCTCTGTCTCGTCAACCTCCTTGATCTATCCAATCATGTACAAATATGGGTGCTTTTTTGTCTCTAGTTGCAGATTTTCTACCATATACTTTGATACGATATTTTTGTTGTTTCTGCCATCTATGATCACATCACAAACTTTTTTATGCACAATGCACCTTGTTCGAAAGATGTTGTGCCGCTGCAGATCTATCTCCTCCTTCGGCGTATGCAACAGCTTTCTCACGATCAGAGCAATGGCCTGCAATTCGCCACTATCTCATGGTGGCCTGTGATTCATCACCGGTGTTACACCATGAACATGATGATCATGGGCTCCATCATCAATTTCATGTTGCTCATCATTATGAACACAGAGTTGCCCTAAGGCCTCCGTCATGCGATCGATAACAACCTGCAACCCTTACATGACTTGCCAATCCTCCCACTGTGCCACCTCGAAAGTCGTCATTGTTAGAGGATAAACTGGAGCACCGTCCATGAAATTATTGCCCAAACCTTCGTTAGAAGACATCGTCCTAAGGGAAAACCCCGCTCTGATACCACTTGATGCAGGGAAGAACTGTAATCAGGTCGATCACCATCTTTCTCAAAGGGATAATTACCTTAAATCCACAAGGCACTCTTGAATCCATAATAGAAATCTTGAATCCACGAGATAAATTTGATAAAAATCGGAATTTGATTAAATAATATGAAAGTTCTAAACTTTAAAACATGTTTAAGCAACAATAAATGCTATAAACAAACCCTAGGAACAAATCAAAGAGAGTCTTAAACAAAATAGGAAAGAAAATGAGAAACACACCAATCTGCGACACCCGTCTATTCGACCGATCGACTTGATTGGTCAATTGGTCGAAACAGTGAGAAATCATCTAGAAAGTGAGGCCCTTTTTTCTTGTAATATTTGGAACATTTCGATCAGTCGACCAAAAGTGTCGATCGGTCGAAAATGCTAAAATGTGTCCCGAGAGTTTAACTAAATTTTTTTGGCAAGTGTTCGACCCGTTGAAACTATGTTGTCGATTGTCGATTCTTTTTGGGCTTGGGCTCCTTCCTTCAGTCCATCCTCGCCATGAATGAATCCACGACCTGTTCTACATCAATCGGTAGGCTTAACCATCCCCGGTACTTCAATTCATCAATGGGCTTATCTAGGCTTGATTTGACTCGTCGAACTATGTTGTCAACTGTTGATTCTTTATGAGCTTGGGCTCCTTCCTTCGGTCCATCCTCGCCATAAACAAATTCGCGACCCATTCTACATCAATCGCTAAGCTCAACCGTCCCTGGTACTTTATTTCATCAATAGGGCTATTTAGGCTTGATTTGATCACGTCAAATCCAACAGCCATATGGTGCCATCTCAGTAGGGGGCAAAATGAAAATTTCTTCTAGCTATTCTAATTGCCAAATAAGATCGAAAACGTAAAGTCATGGGTATCCTAAAAAGGTTGAGTTGAACAAACTACATCAAGGATACATATCCAATAGACGTAATAGAACCATTTATTCACCACAAAGGCCTCATGACCGAAGTTGGGTTTTAACCGAAACACGATCACAACTAATGATAGGTTCAATTGACCCATAATGGTGTGTTGCATGGTTCCCATGGCCAAAGATATCTGAGGAATAGAGTAGCAACTACGCTAAGTTGGCCTAATATTACGGCACATCATTCACGTTCGTGTAGAAAGATAAATAGCTATCACCACATGTGGCGACTTAAGAGAAACTCTTGTCCATGTAATGTGAGTAAGAAGTGTGCATAACTAATGACCAACCCATAACAAATGACTAATATGTGTGGCTATCGTTTAATAGACCATGATTGTTTATGGGCCCAAATAGTTATCTCCACATTAGTGGACGGGAGAAATAGCTATAAATATCTCTCATCACAACCATTCTCAGGTTTTTATAAATAGAAGAAAGATCGAAAGGCTTCGGACCCTTGCCCACCTAACACATATCAAATCAAATTTACAACACAACATTACCTATCAATTTTATCTTTTATCTTATCTTAGCATAAAACAACCCATCTACGTTGCTACGCTGAATGGGTCTTCGACTGAGAAGTAGTGTAATCTCATTTGTCTACACTACTATGTTAGACCAACTTAAAATAAGAGTAGTATAATTTTTATTACATCTACACCAAATGCTGGATCACAAGGAAGACTTTTTTCTTTCAGTAGTGTAATTTCCTTCGTCTACGCTATAGTTGTTGGACCAAAGAAGATTTACATCTAAAGCATCACCATCTACGCCATAAATGCTAAATCGCAGAAGAATATATCTTTGTAAATTTTTATACTTTTCTTTTCAATTAATACAATTAAGTTCCTTTTACTCATGCTTTGTATGTATCAGATCGAAAAAGATCATTTCGTCTAAAAAGAAAAAAGAACTCATTAGAAAGACGAACCCTCCCATTCATAAATTGCTTGATTGCATATATAAGTGACTAAATAGATAGCCAAACTATTTCAATTCTCAGTCATAGACAACTACTTACGATCTTTCTGTTTACCTCGGTACTTGGGGTTAAAAGCATTCAATTCATATCAAGTTATAAAAGGCTCTAGCATGCTTGACACTACACGTACATACGCATAACTAAATTTCTAGTTAAATAAGGGCCACACTTATACAAGGGAAATAGATGGTGGAAAAGTAGATGACTTTTATTCAGTATAATTCCCCAGTAAATTGTATTGCTAGCGGAAGCAGTCCTAATGACAACTTAAGAGAAGCTTGGAATCATCTCAATCGTAACATTCACCCATCCACATCTGCACTAACCATGCCATTTACAGAACCATCATATAATGATAACTCAAGAGGAACTTAAGATCTTCAAAGCATATCGTAAGTATGCTTATATTGCTATCACTAATGTCCCCACCGAGTTGAAAAAAAAAGGTCAAAACTATACTCAACACATGATGGATGGCGGGCCATCGTGATTGAAAAATGATTGTGTTAGCTCAAATTTGGGAATTAATTCCAAATTTATCGAATATGAACATGATTCGATGTAACTAGATATTTAAAACAAAGCTTAAATCCACTGATGAACTTGATCGTCTTAAAGTATGCATATTGGTCAAAGGGTACAATTAATGAAAGGTGTTGATTTTTGAAAACTTTAAGCCATATTATTAAATCAGGCAGCATCTCATAAATACCAATTGATGCAATTGTAAAAGGCGGCTAATACGACAACTCAACGTCAATAATGCATTTCTATATGGGTATCTTCATAAACTTGTTTTTATAAACCAATTGCCCAATTTTGAGGATCCTTATAGGGTAACTCGTGTTTGTAAATTCAAATGTGTTTTGTATGGTTTGAAACAAGTCCCACAAGCTTAGTTTGAATGCTTTAATATATTCCTACTTAGTTTTGTATTCTTTTTGTAGCATGGTTGATTCTCCTTTATTTGTATATTTGGTGCTCGGATTGATTTTTTATTTTTCTTTTGTATGTTGATGATATTGTCCTTGTCAGAGACAATCCCTCTCTATTGGACTCTTTTATTGCTATTTTGAGATAAATTCTCTATGAAAGATCTTGAACTCATTTATTACTTCTTAGGAATCAAAATAAAGAAGACTTGTGATGTTCTCTTCTTAACTCAAAGTATCTCAAGACTTGATCTTAAATGAAATCATACAAGCCCATTTTGATTCTAATTGCTAGCAAATCTTTAACCGTTATGCACAATAATCTCTATTTGGATTCCATCTCATTACAAAGTTTTGTTAGAGATCTCAAGTAACTTACAATGACTTGACCCAACTTATCTTATATTTTCAATATAGTTTGTCAATATATGAATTAACTTACGGTGGGTCATTACATATGGTAAAATGAATTCTAAGATATGTATGTGGCATCCTCGGTCGACTATTGAATTTTGTACCTTTCTTGGTTATAATCCTCGTACATTCTCATGAATGATATAATGCATGAATATGGGTCTGACCAGTAAGAGTTTCTAATGGGCATGTTCTGATTAGATAAGCAAGCCCAGAGCGTACGCTCGAACTGATAGGTGCTTTATGCGAGATGCATGATGTATGTTTGACCGGTCAAAGTTTCTGATGGGCAAGTTCCAGACGAGCCGGCAAACCTCAGAACATATGCTAAGACCTAATTAAGTGCTTATAGTGGAATGATAAGTAGGGGGGTTGGAAGAATAAGAAATGTTGCACTATACTAGATGCGAATAAGATAATACCGGTATAAGAGTAGCTGGATGGACGGAGGTATCGTAAAGATTAGCTTCAAGCGGCTAAGATCTGGATTCGGGTAGCTTGAGAGGCTTAAACTAGGGCAAGCTGGGCAGGACCAGGGCTAAACTCTTCTCACTCGGGCTCTCCTTAGTGGAGGAATGGGCTAATGGGATGGAGATGGACTTGGAATTTCTGAATTTTTTGGGTTGTTGAGGAGTGATAGAAATGAAAGGGGGACGGGGTATTTATAGCTGCGAAAAGTGGCAACTCCTGTAAATAATTTTGGGCAGCCCCCTGCGTGTCGCCCGTACGGACGCCTTGCTTTAGCTTCGGAGTGTACGGACTCCGAACCTGAAGCAAAAAAGCTACAGGTTCGAGGTTCGGAGTTGCTTTGAAGCTATGGCTCGGAACTAGGTGAGTTGACTGGGTTTGAAAGATTGACTGACAAGGTGAGTTGACTGGTTGTAGGGGCTGGACTGACCCAACGAGTTGACTCAGTGATTTAACTTAGCGGGTTGACTCACCAAGTTTGACTTTTTAAAGATTTTTGAACTGATTTTTCTTATGGGTGGTTTTTCGGGCTGATTTTTAGGGGTGAGTTGACTGGGTTCAGGCTTGAGTTGGGCTATGAATTGGGGCTTACAAGGGTGAGTTTAACTGAGTTTGTATATAAGGTTTGTGGGTATGGACCTCCATCCATTCAATCATCTCGACCAGCATTGTAGCCGAAGGTGGGGTGTCTACAATATCATATATAGTTTATATAGCACAGCTTATCAGTCATTTCTATCATATATATTCTATAACTACATCACGATAAATTTATTCTCTAATTCACTCTATAGATATGAAGTTGAATATTCTCCAATTATTCTTTTCTTTCATTTCTTTAGTCTTTATATATCCAACCGGTATATGACTTTTAAGAGTCATGCATCAGTGTTAGACTCTGACAAGTTTCAACATGAGGTTATGAGTTTGAGTACCCATTGTGGTGAAATCCTATTGTGGTGTGTGTGTGTGTGTGTGTGTGTGTGTGTGTGTGTAAGGAAATGATACTATGACGTCGACCTCATGGGAAGCTCCCATGAGGTTGAGCTCTGTGGGTCCCACCATGATGTGTGTTGGACATACATGCCGTGCATTAGGGTAGGTCCCCTTATAGGTTATGGGATGTGTAAAAAATCAATTGTATACGGAACTCAGGTGGGCCATACCATCTAAAACCATGTTGAGACATGCCTAAAACATTTAAAATCACTTGGTGGGGCCCACCTGAGTTTTGAATATGGCTGAAACTTAGTCTGGTCCCTCATCTAAGTGGGACACACAATGGATGGGCTGGCTGTGTAAACCACATCTCAGTGGGCCCAATAAACAAGCATGAAGGTTTTAATGGGCGGGTAACCCCTCTTAATTCTTGTATGTGGTGTGGCTCACCTAAGTCATGGATTGACCCAATTTTTAATCTCATAGCCCATCATGGAATGGTGCATCTGATTGAGCGGGTAGATGTGTGACACACATCATGGTGGGGCCCACAAAGCTTGATCTCGTTGGAACTTCCCATGAGGTGGACCTCATGGTACCATTTCTTATATATATATATATATATATGTGAGAGAGAGAGAGAGAGAGAGAGAGAGAGAGAGAGAGAGACCTGCTCTCCTGCACACCTTCTTAGCTTTCCTGCACACCTTTTTAGGTGGGTGTTCGCTCGCCTCAAGTGTAAGGCTGCGATGTAGTAATAAATCTCGGTAAGACCGATGTCGATCCACAGGGAAAGAAGTAAACAATTCCAACTACTCTAATAACTAGAATCTAAGAAGTTTAAGAAAGTAGTTTTTCACATGAAATAGGAAAATCTGAAATTAAGAAGAACTAGAGCATCAAGGATCCACTTGTAGTAGTCCAATGCCAATTCATTCATCCAAGTACAACACAATTAGAATCAAAGTCCTATCTCTCATCTAATTGGAAGATATAACATTTAAGCACAACAATCCCACTTAAATCTGGAAATCAGATTTCTAGTTCTAATGAAGCACATAGAACTTGAACTTGTAGCCTTCGGAGTAACAGCCATGCCTATGGACTATGGCATGCTCAAGGGTTACTACAATTCGAATTCAAACAACCCAATCATGGTAATCTCAGAGGATTGCAAGGAACTCATGTCCGGAGCACACAAACTCTCACAATTCATCTAAAAATCCAAACTTTATTCAAACTAGAAGTTCAAAATCCAAAATTAAGAAAAGGGTACTTGAAATAAAAGAATTAAAGCATTGGAACCAACTACAAATTTCACCTTTAGCTCTAGCTAAGAGGTTAGCTAAGGAAAAGCATATTAAAACTAGAACTAGAACTAAGAAAAGGAAGAAAAACTAGCTGTAGGAGGCTATGTAGCCTCCTAGGACTTGAACTCATTGCTTTCCACGTCCTTGCTTCCCACGTCCTTGGTTGATTTGGAATAGAAGAGAGCACCTCCTTTTATAGTGCAGCAATAGTACAGCAACATAGCAGAATTTGTTTCGCTTGGTACGGCTTAACCAATGGTCGGATGGCCCTCAAATTTGATTTGTAGCTTCCTTGTAATGTGATCTTCCTCATAGATGATTTAGATTTCCAAGATTATCATCTGAATGGGCCCACCAATCACATCACCGACCGCCTCTCAAAATCGCGCACTTTGGGTACCTTCAGAACCAGTCATCTTGCTTTCAACGCCCCGGAGTGTACAGAGGTCGGATTGATCTCAAAATTTGAAAATTAGTAGAAAACTTCCTCCTCTACATGATGAACGGATTAGATTGTCCAAAATAATCCCATAATATGGTCCGAAAATTAGAACACTTAGGGCTTTTATAAACTCTGCGCAGTTGGATCTTTCTGGATGGTCCATCTTTCTTCAACCGGTACGATCAAAACACACATCCTTTTGATCTGAAAATTTTGTGGTTATTCATATATGGATGTGGTCTAAAAGATGGTCAAAGTAGATTCTTCATATCATCAATGATGGGTCACTTGGACCAGCCCAGAGTTGAACAGCGAAATCTGGAACTTTCTGGACAGTTAGTATTGTTTTGGCCACCACGGTCAATCTGTAGCTCCGATCGACACGAAACCACTTGGGTTAGTTCAGCGTCGAGCTCCTCTTCGACATGGATGTGTTAGATTTCCAAATATCATCAAGATGGCTTCAGAAAAGTGGTTCGAAAAATCAGAAACGGGAATGGCCTGCTGTATGCAATCTGGAAGTTGAACTTTGCATGGCCGACCGGTCACGACCGGTCGGACAGGGCTGGCCGACCGGTCATGACCGGTCGGACAAAGCTGGCCTTGCTCCAGGGAGTGCATCCGACCGTCATGACCGGTCGGGCCTTCTTGGCCGACCGGTCGGACCCAGTTTTGCTTGTTTTTTTTCTTTCTTTTCTTCTCTCCTTCCTCTCTCTTTGCTTTCTTCTTTCTTTGGTCCACCTTGGGCCTTCATCAAAGGCTCCAAATGGCCCCTTTTTGGTCTCTAATTGAGTGAAGTCTGCTCTCATCCCTACAATCACAAAACATGCATTAGATGGGCCTTTTAATCATGAAAACCATGCATACCATGTCATGTAGTGGGCAATGCAATGTATAAATTGGAGGTTCAACAGTGGGCACCCGTGCACACTTTCTTAGTTGGTTCGCACACGTGTCATGGAAAATTTGAACTGTCCATGTGATGCAACACCCCAAGAAACCCCCAAGGCCCAAGTTTCAGCCTAATCCAAAACTTTGGTGGGCCATAATAAAGAGAGATCCAAATCAAGGGGAGGAAACTATTTTTTGTTTCCATGGCCCACCAGAGTTTTGGATCAGGCTGAAACTTATTGCTGGGGGGTTTCATGAGGGGCCACATCACATAGATAGTTCATATTTTGTGCCTAAGACACGTGTGCATAGGTGCTCACCTAAGAAGGTGCGCAGGTGATCACTTTTTGAGAGCTCACCACATGGACGGTTCAGATTTTGTGCCCATGACATATATATATATATATATATATATATATATATATATATATATATATATAAGGGAGAGAGAGAGAGGAATGCTCACCTACGCACATTTCTCATGAGAACTCGTGAGTACTTTTTGAGAGCTCATCACACATGATGTGAGCCTTGAATCTGAACCGTCCACATGATGCAGCACCCAAAAAAACCCAAGGGGCCCAACTTTTACCCTGATCCAAAACTTTGGTGGGCCACGGCAAAAGGAAACAATTTCCTCCCGTGATTTGCATCTCTCTCTCTCTCTCTCTCTCTCTCTCTCTCTCCACAGCCCACCAAAGCTTTGGAATAGGTTGAAATATGGGCCATGGGGTTTTTTTGGGGTGCTACATCATGTGAACGGTTCATATTCAGAGCTCACATCATGTGTGATGAGCTCTCAAAAAGTGGTCACGAGTTCTCGTGAGAATTGGTGTGGAGGTGAGCATTCTTCTCTCTCTATATAAAGTTTACATCCTTAGATTGGTTTCCTATTAATGGATGGTTAAGAAAAATGTAACATTGTTATTCATATACTAGAAGTAAAAAAGTTTTTGAGTTTAAATCTTCTCAAATTATTATTTTCTTTCTTTTTTTAGTCTTCACATATCCAAATGATATATTTTGTTGGGAGCGTTGCACAAAACTTCAAGATCTCGCACCCCAACTATGTGAATTACGTAATATGAGAATATAATAAACACAATCAAATCATTAATCGCATGAATGCAAAAGATTTTTATGAGGAAAACCTTCAATAGAGGTAAAAATCACAAGACCTCGTCCACATCAACAATCCACTATGTAAATGAACGTTTACACAGCGATCACAAAGCACAACCCACTTGGATCTAATCAATCTTCACCTCTAAGGTGGATAACAATCAAAAGGAACAAGATAAACAAAGAGATCTCACCGGATCCGAGGACGTATAAGAACTTGAGATTTCGTTTTCGCGTAGATCAACATTCACAAGCAAAAATCTCATCTTGACAAGCTTTATCTCTCTCTTTCTCTTCCTCTCTTCTTCTTTTTTACTCTCTCTCACTTTGGACGTATAAACCTCATATTAGGATGCCATGGTCTCGAATTTGAAGCACTTATATAGCCCCATGCAAGAGTTAGAGCCAAATAAGGAAACTGAGGAATTGTAGTCTGCGCGCCGTCGGGTGCCAGACCAGACACTATCGGGTGCCCGATAATGGGTAGAACTGTGCAATGAGTATTTAAGAAAAAATGCCAAATTTCGATCGCCCGATAATCTTCGAACTTGTCCAGAGATCAACTGCTTCTACCGGGTGAATTTCGGTCACTCGACTAGCGCCCAATGACTCCCAGGCTGCACTCTCTCCTGTCCTCATGAGGAGGAACACCCCATCATATCTTATAACTTATCACCTATAAAGTTTACATCTTTTGATTAGTTTCTTATTAACGGATAATAAGAAAAATGTAGCATTGTTATTCATATATTAAAAGATTAAAAGTAGAAAAGTTTTTGGGTTGGAATTTTATTATATTAACATTTTTTTAAATCACAAATCAAATGCCATGGTTATTTATAAGTAAGAATATACAACCAAAATATCATGACATTTAATTTATTAATAAAAATTATTATTTAATTTTTTAAATGGAATAACTGTTAAACTTATGCTTTAAGTGAATATCGATTAGATAGTAGCATTCTTTAAATTATTATATTTCACAAATAAGGTAGGAAGTTGCAAAATATTATGGATCAATTACCTAAATTAAATTTTTTTATTTAATATAGTTTTCTTCTAAATTATATAATTTACATAAATTAACTATAAAATTATATGATTTATATAAATTAACTATCAAATTGATAACTTACGACCTATTTGTTTTTAAATTTAGGCGTAAATGGGTAATTATTACTTACACTTGTATTTACATTCAATAGTAGCCACTCGATGTTGACAAGTTTGTTTGGAACATTAATATGCTGGAACTAAAGAAAGAAATTTTTTCCACTAAAATCTATGGGGCCCACTGTTATTTATATGCCTAGTCCATGCTGTCCATCTATTTTTTCTCGCTCATTTTAAGGTATGAACAAAAAAAATGAGGTACATCTAAAGCTTAAGTGGACCACACCACAAGAAACAAGGGGAATTGAATGCTTACTGTTCAATTCTTCTTGGGGGCCACATAAGTTTTAGATTAAGTTGGTATTTGTGTTTTCCCTTCATCCATGTTTGTGTGATGTTGTTATGAATATGTTGGATGACAAGTATATAATTCTGTAGGCCGAAGGCTCATTTTAATTTTCAACGATAGACGTTCAAGTTTCATATGGTGTGATCCACTTGAGCTCAGGATCTAACTCATTTTTGGGCTCATGCCGAAAATGAGCACGTAGAACAAATGGACAGCATGGATCAAACACATGTAATAGTGGGCCCACATATTTTTTCAGCACAATTTCAGTCCAATTTCAATGTATTTATGCCATGGCTTTCAAGGCCTAATTATACTATAAATCCCTATCTTCCAATCACGTGTAACAAACAATAATTACTTTCAAGGCCTAATTGCACCATAAATCCCTTTCTTTGAAAGGTGTGAGAAATAATAATTATTCATTTACATTTCATTTACTATGTAAATTGAAAAACAAATAGGCCCTTATAATATATGGGAAATGGTACTATGAGGTCAACCTCATGGGAGCTTCCCATGAGGTCGAGCTGTGTGGGTCCCATTGTGATGTGTGTTGGACACTAACATTATGCATTTGATAGGTCCCAATTAGGTTATGGCATATCCAAAATATCAGCTGTATATGGAACTTAGGTGGGCCATCGCATCTAAAACCATGTGAAGACATACCTAAAACATGTAAAAGCACTTGGTGGGGCCCAATTGAGTTTTTGACGTGGCTAAAACTTGCTCTAATCTTCATCCAAGTGAAACACACACAATGGATGGGCTGAATTTGTGAACCACATCTCGGTGGGCCCAATAAAAGATCATGAAGGTTTTAATGGGCGGGTTACCCCTCTCAATTGTTGTCTGTGGTGTGGCCCACCTAATTCATAGATTGACCTTATTTTTAAGCCCGTGGGCCACCATGGAATGATGCATCTAACTGATGGAGTAGATGTTGGAAACACATCATAGTGTGGCCCACACAACTTGACCTCATGGGAAGTCCCCATGAGGTCAACCTCATAGTACCATTTCCCATAATATATATTTAGAATATTTTTTAAAGTTGATATATATATTTTCATTAAATGTATAGAGTAGCTTGCTTAGACTATTTTACTTCACTATTAAACTGCAACGATCAAGGATGCATGATAAAAAATTCAGAGTTAGAAGTGTGCTACAATTGGGACGCTGGTCTATTGAATAAAATATGCCTAACTTTCATATTTACTATCAAAGCTTTCATAAGTGATAATGGAGAACTTGAAAGTTGCTTCTTCGCCGTCTTCTTCTTCTTCTTTTTTATGCATGCACTCACACTCACACACACTCACAGCACAATGCCTTTCTTATATCACAATGGGTAATCAAAAGTCAAACCTATGACCTCATGTTGAAACTCTAGTGAGTGAATCACTATGTTTAGATTCTATCATCATTACTAACTTTTAATTTTATCATCATTACTAATTTTGAAAAACACTTATTTCTATCAACAATTACGCCTGACAAAATTCTACACGACCTGCCAACCTGAAACTCACATGAAAAATTCAATGTTTGGGTCTGACCTTATCGTGTCGGGTCACTAACGAGTTGGCCCATCAAGAGCCGTTAAGATAATGGGTCGGGTTAGTGTTTCACCTGCGAAACCCGTTTAACCCATTAGTGAGGGTATTTTTGTAACTATTTTAGTGTGGTGAGAAATCCCTAAGAAGCCAAGATAGCCAATAAGACTCTCTCTCTCTCTCTCTCTCTCTCTCTCTCTCTCTCGGGAGTTTTCTCCATCTTTCTGCCCACACCCCACATGGCCACGCTTCAAAATCTTTGTCAAATCGAGCCCCTTTCCCATCTCTTTGCCCACGAAAGCACGTCCCATTTATTTAACGAGTTAAACAGGTCAGGTTGTGGGTAACCCGTTAAATTAACGAATGAGTTTAGGTTTCTAGATTTTGACATGTTAGTTATCAGGTTGAGTTTAGGTGAGTGCATTTTTGACACGACACGAATACAACACGACACATACATGATTCAACACGACCCGCTACCAGGCCTATCATCAATGCTAACTTTGAAAAACATTTAATCTTTAAATTCTATCATCAGTACTAACTTTGAAAAACACTTATTTTTTATTTTAGATTTCTGTATAGACTATCTGAACTTTGATATAAAATTTTTAATTATATTTTTACACACATCTATCTCTATCTACACATTTAAATCCTTTCAGTTGAAAAACACTTATTTCTATTTTAGATTTTTATGTCGATTATTTAGACTTTAAATTATATTTTTAAACACCTATAGTCATCTACACACTTCCTCAACACTCATTTAAAAAATATTCAGAACATTATTGTATTTCTTAATTAGTACTAAGCAAACTTTTTATTTTTCTTACATATGCTGAGTTAAGGCATTTTCATTTTCCATTTGCCTTTGTGTTTTAATGTGCTTATTTGTAGTTTGGAAGTATTGAAGATTTCATCATTTGTAAACATCCTTGCTCTTTTTTCTTTGCTTTTTGTAGCCTAATAATTAAGTAGATTTTGAGTACAGGTTATCCATTCATGGACTTTGTTTGAAATTTAAAAGTGACAATGATCTTTGATCAGCTCCCCTCAATGCACTTCCTTCTCTACTGTAGTTTTGTCATTGGCTCTAATTAAGAGCTCCACTACCCAACTGTATTGTAATTGGTCTTTTCGATAGGTCTCCAAGTTGCACATAATCCATAGCTCAGTCACCCATAGTCTAGAAAATAGCTTGCATTGAAAAACACTCATTGTGATTTTTTGGGCTATGAACATCAGCTGAGGGCCCATACTGAATTGGTTTACATTTACGTTACCTGTGCCATGGATGTGTGCATGCATGCGTGCAGTCGATTATACTGTTGCAAGTTGTATGAAGAAAACTACCTTGACCATGCCCTAGCAAATGTTGGGCCATGACCCATCAATTGTGGAGCCCACATTACCTTTTTTGGTTCAAAAGATTGTGGTGGCAATAAGCTGGGTTGGGAGGTGTTCTGAATTTCAATCGGACTGAAAATTCAGGCTTGGGCCTGGTTTCTTGCCTAATCCGGCATCTGAATTTACACTTGGGCTCAACCTATGTAGGTTGTAGTTCAACCTATACTAGACTCGGTCGGTTGTCAGTTTATAAATGTTGATATGGACCCTGACCCAATATCTTCCTGACCAATGGGCCAATATTTTTGTCATAAAATCAACCCCTAGGGTGTTTTAAATGGCAGAATAGTGAGACCACCAATGATAGATATTTCAATGTGGGTCATCTATAATGTTAAATTCTAGATGAATGGTCTAGACGATCATATGGCAGAACAGAAGGGTAGCAATAGGCTATTGGTTACAATGGACTGGGCCAGATGAACTGATTTGCCTCTATCTGAAATCTAGAACAAAATACCAGCATGGATAATATATGCAGATTTTACTTGATGTTCCATCACTTGGTAATTGCCATATGTTTGAGCTGTGTGGGCCCCACCCATGTTGTGTATGAGCAATCCAAACCGTGCATCTGGTGTGAATCATCCTCATACAAAATTCAGGTGGGACAAACCACAGGCATCAATGTAAAATCAGGCCTAAAATCTATATGTTCATGTCACGTGGACGACCCAACTAGTTGAGATAATGCTTTGATAGTGATGTGATGTGGCCCACTGGGGTTTTGGAATGGCCTGATTTTTAGTGTGTCCCTTAATCCTAGTGGGGTGCTCCGGATAAATGGGTTAGATGGCATACTACTTCCAAATGGAGGGGTTGGATGGCACTCAAACATCATGGTGGCCATGTGAAGTCACCACTTGCTCTAAAAGCTCGAACGGTTAGAGGATGGCGTATCAATTCATGTGGAGGGACTCTAACACTCCCCAGCACGTGCGGGGTGAAACTCCGCATTAGAACATATTGGACAAGGGTGGAGAGACACTCATAACTCACACCCAAGTGGAGGGATAATAACGACTTACACCATAAACAGCCCCATGTGGGAGAATATATTACTGGTGGCATATTTGCTACTTCCGGGATTTGAAAATAGTATCTTCCGCTTTGATATCATGTGAAGTCATTACTTGCTCTAAAAGCTCATACTTTTAGAGGATGGCGTATCAATGTATACCAAGGGACTCTAACGGGCCCCACATATCTCGATTACGTTTGAACATTTGTGACCATCCCCTTGATTGATGGATGCCAATGGAATGGCTCGTTCTAATCTAATCAGGTCTCAAACAATCTAGATCAAGCCTATACACAGGATTGGGCTGAGCCACAATACAAATGTTGAAAAACATGGGCCTGGGCCAGGCTCGTTTCTAAGTTGGTCCTTGAAAACCGGATCTAGACCGTTCATTTAGAAGGCCCACCATAATGGGCCACGTAGAAAAACTCTCATTGATAAGAGATCTCCACCTTCCATAAAATGGGTCGAGTGAGAAATCGCTCTCAAGGGCCATAGTTACTTTCGCCTGGGGCGGTGAGAAATTTGCTGACTTTGGATATTTCCATGTGGCCAGTACTGTTAGGACCTTTTAAATGAATGGTCTGGATCAACGCCATGGGTCGGCTAATGAGGGCAAGCAGTATGGGCTGATCTCCTCAGGATTTCCTATAAAAGGATCATGGGTCTGGGTTGGGTCGATTTCAGCCTGAGCCCACCTGATGAGTGATCCTGGACTCAATAAGGCCCAAGCTAGAGGATGTAAGATTAGTGTTGGGGCACACATGATATATGCACGACATCCATCCCATTCATCAGATGCATCATCTCATGTTACACCCAGCCCTAAATTCAGCCCCGTTTGTGAATCATTGGGCTACAGAAGAGTAACAAAGTTGGGAGGGAAAACCCACCATTGATTTTCATTGGGGCCCATTTGAGTTTCAAAACCACCTGATTTTTGAATGAGCTGGCAAAACGGATGGACAGTATAGATATACAACGCAGACATCAAGGTGGGCCCCACAGAAAAGACACGACGGAACTCGGCCAGTTTCCCACCTGACAGAATCCGTGCCAATTAGGTGAGGCAGGTTCACAGCTTAGTGGGTGGGGCCCTGACTGTGGGGTCAACCTCGATGCATGTATTGTATATCCATGCCGTCCGTACATTATTCGAGATCATTTTAGGGCATGGTCCCAAAAATGAGGCAGATTCAATTCTCAGGTGGACCACACCATAGGAAAAAAAATGTCGATTGAATGCCTACCATTAAAAACTTCCTAAGGCCCACTGGAATGTTTATTTGCCATCCAACCTGTGATTGGGTAAAACAGAACTGGATGAAGAGAAAACACAAATAGCAGCTTGATTCAAAACTTTTGTGACCTTCAGAACTTTTTAATGGTGGGAATTCAATCCCTACTATGTGATCCGCCTGAGGTTTGGATCTGCTCATTTTTGGAACCATGCTTTAATCTGGGCCAGCAAAACCGATGAACGGTGTGGATATATAACACATACATTGAGGTGGGCTCACCCACCAAGCCGTTACACCTGCCTCACATGACCCGCGTCCGTTGGAAAGGGACTCGTGTGGCGGAGCACAGTCACGACTTGGTACCGTGTGCTCCTGGAAAAGCACTGTGAGCCCCAACATGATGCAAGTGTTTTATCCACACTGTCCATCCATTTTTCTAGCTAATTTTAAGGGATGCAACTAAGAAATGAGGCTGATCGAAATCTCAGGTGGACCACACGACACCCTTGGGAAGTTTTTAATGGTGGGCATTCAATCACCACTGTTTTCTGTGGTGTGGTCCATCTGAGATTAGATTTGGATCTCCTCCTTGTTGGGCTCATGCCATAAAATGAGCTGGCAAAATGGACGAAGGGAAGGCACATACACGATGGTGGACCCATAGAGCTTTTTGAGTAGCACCGGGTACCGACATGGGTGGCTCGTTGGAAATCCTAGTCCCGTTGGAAAGTAATTTTGGCCTAGTACGTTCTTGGCCGACATGGAGCTTGACCAATCAAACCTTGCAATGTCGGTTATGTGTTTCGGTGGATCTTAAGATTGATCCTTGAGCGTGGTATGCCTTAAATGCACGGTGTCCATCCATTTTAGAGGACCACACCGCAGGAAACAATGTTGATTGAATATCCACCACTAAAATCATTTTAGAGGCCACCGAAATGTTTATCTTCCATCCAACTGTTGATAAGGTCACAAATACACCTGAACTAAGGAACTACACAAATAACAGCTTGATATAAAACTCTTGTGAAGTTTGTAATGTTCCATCACTACCATTTCCTTGTGTGGTCCACGTAAGATGTTCAATCACAAATACCATCATCTTGTTTTAAAACTTTTATGCCCCTAAAGTTTTCAATGATGGGCATTCAATCCTACTATTGTTTCATGTCGTGTGGCCTACTTGAGTTTTGGATCTGCCTAATTTTTATTCCTAGCCTATTATAAGCCTGAGAAACCATTGCACGGAGTAGATTTCTCACGGGCATCTCTATGGGCCCCACATACCTCAGGCAATTGGCGTCCATCGAGGGGTGGGAACCATCGCTCTCCATGAGCACATAATCCCAAGATATTCTATAAGTGGGGCCCATGTTCAAGTTATCCAAACTGATGATATTGTGGGCTCAACTGCAGTTGTGCAACGTACTTCCATATGAAGAGTATCTTAAACAATTTGTGGCCAGAAAATAGACGGTTAAGAAAGAAAATACGGCAACGGTCCACATTCAACCAAGAGAACATCTGGCGGAGGTTTAGCCCATGGGCCATCCAAGGTGAGGTCTATGATACCAACGGTTTAGATCACCGAATCATGGGGCATCCACCTGTACAATAACCGAAACCCTAGTTGAATGCACTCATATTCCGGCTTAAGATACGCATTTCAAAGCACACGCGAGTTTTCAATTCCAATCAGTTGGACCATGATTCGGTAATCCGAACCATTGGTCTAGTGAGGCCCATTGTGTAAATGGTCCATTACCCAAAAATATCTAAGCAGTCTCAACTTTGGGACTTTTCTTTCAGTTGAAAGTGGGTCATTACTGCTATTTCCCTTACTAACCGTCTAATCGTAGACCATTATCATTGTCAGCGGTGGAGATATTTGGGGTATGATCCATCCACAGATGGTCCTACACACCAACGGTTTTGATTACCAAACCATGGCCCCACATGTCACAATTGAAAACCCAGTAAGCTATGCAATGCCCCAAATAGGGCCTATGGTCGGGTAATCCAGACCCTTGGCATGACAGATCGCTCCATGAATGGACAATGCCATCAATCCCAACCTTTCTATTTCCGGCCCACGAATAGACCGTTAGAAAGGGCACTACAGCAACGGTCAAAATTCGAGTGGAAAGAGTCACCAAATTGGGATACCTTGGGTTGTGGTCCATCCATCATGAAACTCAACAGACCAACGGTCTGGATTACCGAGCCATGGGCCCCACTCGTCTGAACTGAAAAACCCGAGTATACTTTGCAAAGCAGATCGAAGATCTTCTAGTTAATTCTGTTAAGAGAAAGTAACAAATACAAATAAAATACAAAAAAAACGAAAAAAAAAAAAACTAATAAAACGAAATTAGTGAGCACCGAGAGCCCGTGCGCGCACTATCCCCCACCATTAAAAGACTCCAGGCGGGAATCTATCAACCATCCCAAAACGAGAATTCTCAAACCCCAATCCGAAATGTGCGTTGAGATTCCCGCCCACCAAAGCATTTCGGCCATTTTTTTTTTCACAATAGACACCCTTTTTCCTCCATTGAAGTATATAAATCGACCAATCTCTGCAAAACAAGGACTTGCCTTCTGAGAAAGATGATGTAGTCCGCTGTTTCTTCGAACAGCTGATCTGGGCCGTCCATCTCGACGTCTGCGGCTGGGATCAGCTCCTTGAGCGCTTGCAGCCTCTCAGAAACACCACAGCCGTTTTGGGTATTTTGGGAAGAGGAGGAGCGGACGGTGGGTTGGAAACGTTTCTTCTTGGATTTTCTTGAGCGTTTCTTGGGTTTCAGGCTGACGGGTTTTGAACTCATTTTGAGCGCACTGAGTCGAAGCGTTGGAAGTGATGCTCTGTTGGAATGGCGCGTCCAGCGGTTTAAGTAAGAGACAACCAGGGAAATGCCATCCAATTTGAACGAAACTACGAAACTGCCACTCCTTTTTGTTTTCAAATTCACCCTTCATCGTGGGAGTTTTATAAAATGTCCCCCAGTTTTATGCATATTTTGATAAAACCACCCAAAGAGTATTTAGGTCCTTCTATCAGATTCAAGTTACGTCCTCAACTATTTTTATAAATTAGAAAAATACCCCTAAGAAGTGGTCATATCTTTGCATATAGCCACGAAAGGATCAATATAAATGGTTGTCCATTATTTTGGAACAACCCATGTTGTTATCCTTCCTCTCTTTAATGGACTAGATAGTTGTCCACCATCTTGGATGGAATGGCTTAAATTGTTGTCCACCTATTTTTTTAATGGTCCAAATTGCTAAAAACTGAACGTTGAATGGTTCAAATTTATTCACATCTTAGAACAATTTATATCACTTGATATTTTTAAAGGGTCTAAATAACATTAGTTATTACTATTAAGGAATATTTTTATCATTTTTATTTTTTTTTGAATGATAAAATTTTATTGCGTTAATCATGCAACACACCCACACTGTTAGTTTTGTAACACACCCACATAGTCAATCACACAAAGCACCCACTGGTACTGTTAGCATGTCTTGAACCTGAGACTTGAAATTGAAGAGGCCAGAGTGTCTGTCAGGCAAGATAGTAGTTAGGAGACTTTTATCATTTTCATAAATAGATAATCTTTTAAAAGGTATTTTTATCATATTTAGAAATAGACCGCTTAACATGATTCATAAAGAACTTAAGCGATGAAAAAATTGAGGTAAGCTTTGTTTAAGCTGTCCAGCTTTTCTTCACTAACATTTTTTTTTTTTATAGCTTACTGGTTTTGTGGCATGGGAAGCAAGTTGCTTGTGGGACCAAGCTTGTATAGAAGCTACATGGGTACAGATTAGGTACTACCCCCACCAGGACCTAGCTAGAGAAGGGCAGTCCTAGCAAGGTTTTGTGGGGTCCACCTTGATGTATGTGTTTTATCCATGCCATTCATCCATTTTGATAGATTATTTTATGGCATGAGTGTGAAAAGGAAGTAGATAGAAGGTTCAATTGGACCCCAAGGCTCAAGTAAACCACTCCGCAGGAAATAGCAGGGATAATTCCATCCACCGTTAGAACCTTCCTAGGGCCCGCAATGGTGTTTATTAGTCATCCTAGGCTCAAGTGGATCACACCAAATGAAATGGTAAGGATAATGTTGTCCACTGTTAGAACTATCTTAGGGCCTATAGTGATATTTATTTGTCATCCAACCTGTTGATAATGTCACACAAACATGAATGAAGGGAAAACACGAATGTCAGCATGATCCAAGGAAGTTTTGGACTGTGGGTGTTCAATGCGTTCAATTCACACTATTTCTTGTGGCATGGTCTAATTGAGCTTTGTATACTTCAATGTTGGGCTTATGCCCTAAAATGAGCTGGTGAGATAGATGGACAACGTGGATTGCATACATCACAGTGTCCCCCCTCCCCCCCCACAAAAGTTTACTCAAGTTACAGTGTACTGAGTTACTCAGTACTCAGTCCCCTTTCCTTCCAATTCGACCAGTGGACCCTACAGTTTTTCGCATCCACTCTCCCGGGATGTACATGATGGGACCCACATGATACATGGCTTGGATCTCATGTATGTGTACAATGCTGGCACATAGATTGCCGGGTACATGAACTACCTGATACGCACTGTTGAACCTCGGACCGTGGAAGTATTTGATACTCTGGCCAGAGATGGTAACTTTTAACCGTCCATATAACTGAATCTACTGTAGATTAGTGATCCTAACCATTGATCGGTAGAAATTTATTTCTTGAATTAGGACTGTTCATTTCTTTTAGTGTAGTGTAGTGCATTTCGTGGTCTATGGCCCATTTGTAGTGTGGCTCAGGGTTTCAACGGTTGGATTTGAATTATATGGATGCAGGTGTACAATTTTTTTTAATTGATTTTCTTTTTTCTCACAAGCAAGTGATCTCTTGTCGTTTTGTGAAAAAGCTTCAACAAAATCCAATAAAGTGGAGTTTTACTCCTACAAAACGACAAGGGACTGGCTGATGTGGCATGACACGAGGTCTAGTCTCATCGACTTTAACGGTCCACATTAAGTGAAGAAAGTTGATGGATGTGACCTTTTAATAAAGTCTAATTTTTCTAAAGATGAGCCATCCATGAAAGGCCACAATAGATGGACGGCCCTGATTGATATGTAATCCTGCTGCATGGGTAAGAGATTTGACCCTATAATCGATGTTTCCAGCTAAATGTGACAACATGCGTCTATTTATTTTCCAACTCGATTGTTTCGTCTAAAATAAGACCTGCGGAATGGACGGTTACGATCATTGGACTGTGTTGACGTCACCAAGTTCCGTGGACCCATCAAGATGTACGTATTACACCTGCACCGTTCATCCATTTTACAAGAGTATTTTAGGGTATATGCATAAATGAAGTAGATTTGAAGTTCAAGTAGACTATACCACAGAAAGAAAGCAGTGAGGATTGAATTGGGCCAATATGAAATCTGTTTTTTTTTATTTTATTTTTCATGGCCCAGGTCTACCTTAGGTTTCAACCGTAGGAATCATTATCTCACTGCTTTTCATGGTGTGGTCCACTTGAATTTTTGGGTTGTCTTATTTTTTTAATCACGACCTTGGTGACTTCAACATACCACGTAATCTGCTTCCATCTTGCACTTGTGTGCTGTTGGACAGTGTGGATGAAACACATGATATAATACATACATCATGGTGGGTCCACATGATCAGATATAAGGGTAGGCATTGAATCACCACAGTTTCTTATGACATGGTTCACCTGAGATTTAGATCTACCTATTTTTTTACTAATGTATGAACTGTGCAGATAAAACACATGCATCATGATGGTTCCACGTACCTTTTACAATAGCACACGGTACAACGTGGGTGTTACGTCCAGCACTTCCTAATTCGAGTCCGTCCAACAGGGCAATGACTTCGGTGATCTTGAATTGCCTACTCTATGCAAATAGTACTGGCGCTATGTTTTTTGTTTTTTTTTTTGTTAGTCATGCAACGCACCCACTTTGTTAGCGGCACAACGCACCCACTGGTGGGGTTAGTGTGTCTGTCTGTGTGCTACCAGAAGAGCTCTATAGGGCCAATCACTATGTAAGTGTTTTATCTACACCGTTAATCCATTTTGCCACTCGCCATTGAAAACTTCCTAAGGCTCGGTATAATGTTTATTGGCCATCCAACCTGTTGATGAGATCCACACAGATTTAGATGAAGTGAAAACACAAATATCTACTTGATCCAAAATTTTTGTAGCCCACAGGAAGTGTTTAATGATGGTGTTCAATCACCACTGTTTCTTATGGTGTAGTCCAACTGAGATTTGGATCTGCGTCATTTTTTAGCTCATGGTCTAAAATGGTTTAACAAGATGGATGGACAGCGCAGATAAAATACATATATCATAGTGGGGCTCACAAAGCTTTTCCAGAAACATCACTGTGTATTAAGCATCATGCTCTGCCAGAGTATAAAATAACTACCCCTAGAATATTTGGGAGGCTATTTGATACCCTGGCAGCTATGACCTTGACAAGCGGGCACTGTAATTGTAGACGTGGCATGAATGAACTCAAATTAAACGGAGTGAATTGTGGAATCAAGTGTCGGTAACCTCTGATTAAAGGACACTTGTTAGCTCAAATAAGGATCCTTAGATATTTTTTTATTTAACCGTCCAATCAATGTCTATCAAACAGAGACTCAGATTGCCTAATAAGGGTAATTTTAAATTACATCGAATCTAAAGCCTATAAATTTGGACAGCCTAGTTTGAATTAATTGCTTGCACGTATGCAATTTCCAAGTAAAAGTCTACGTGATGCATATCATCAATCAGACTCTACCAAAGTATCAAAGTTTTTCTCTGGAATACTTGGACTTTACTAGTTGAGTATGATCTAGAGGATTGCCTGGCTACGTCCCTATCTGCTGCAATATGATATCTCAGGACTTTAGCTATTGGATTTAGCTTTTATTCTTCTTCTTCTTCTTCTTCTTCTTCTTCTTCTTTTTTTTATTAATATTATTATTATTATTATTTAAGTAACCAAAGAACCATTTATTTAGGCATTTTTTTTTCAAGGCTAAAGTTGCTATGTATCATAGTGTGGTACATGGGATGTATTTGAGGAAGATTTGAGCATGTGGTGTGGGCTAATGAGTGGTAGACTCATAGGAGTTTCAACACCGAGACCAGCTTAAGTTCCCATGTGGTGTGAGTGGGTTTGTGTGAGTGTGTGGGTGTGTGTAAAAATAAAAAAATGTGCTATCAAGGAAGGAAAAGGTTTTTCTACCATGTCTATTGAAGAGCTCATGAGCTGTTGAAAGCCCCATAAAAATCCTTGAACTCGTTCAGAGCATGAGATTAAATAATATGAAATTGCATTAGATGGAATTAAGACCATTATTGCACGATGATTGCATGTCTAGAAATCTTGTGGTATTTTGACTATCTAATCCCACATTTGGGAACAAATTCTCCCTTTAGGAAAAACACTATATTGAAACTTGTGTTTGGTGGACCATGAAATTATAATTAATAGACTAAATTTCATAATTGATGCTGGTCGCTTGTATACATTTTCAACTCAAATGTTACCTATAAATATGGATGGATGACATGGATAAAACACATGCATCAACGTGAGTCCCACAAATGTAATGGATTTTAAAATCCACTAGAAATACTGCAATATTTATTGCTAGGACTGGATGATAGGATACTTAGATTAATCCAATTCTTCATGTGGTTTCCAAATGCTGGAGGGAATTTGCATGAGACCAAATGCAATTCCATACCACCTATTAATCCCATGTTACAAACATGCCCATAGCATTCTTTAAGAACTCAATTGTCAACTACTAACAATTTTAACCATGAAAGGAGGAGAGGCAGAAATGTTTATGACTGTAGTTATGGCCTAGGCCATGACTGTTGATGGCCTAATGATGAAAGAGAAAGAAATCAAAGCTTTAACTTGTTGAGAGGTAGGCAAGGAGATAATGCTTAAGGCAACATTTAAGGGTATGATAAATCTAAAATTAAGTTTTATTGCAACAAATACATTAACTACTAATCTGTTTATAAAAATGTACTATCAAATAAAAACAATAAAAACATTAATTTGATTAAAAAATATGAGATTCTTGTTGGGAATAGAATGCCAGCAGTGGAAGCAAAAAGCTGAACAACATCACAACAAAATATTTGAATCAAACGAGCAACACAATACAACCAATCACACAAGCATTCAACCATAAGAGACAATCCGATTTTACGTGGAAAAATCCCTCAATGAGTAAAAAACCATGGCACAAAGCGATCTACTACGAATAAGAAGATTACATAGATGAACAACCCACAAGCAAGGAAAACCCAGAGGAAACCCAATCTCTCTCTCTCTCTCTCTCTCTCTCTCTCTCTCTCTCTCAAAACACTCTCTCCTCTCCCAAATACAATTTGGAAACCTTGGACACCTTAAGATACCATATAAGTCCGGATACATGCCATATACATAGCAAATAACCTGAAAAAAAGAAACGACTTATGCAGATCTGTGTAACTGCGTAAGAAACCACGTACACGACCGACTCGTCATGACCGGTCGAATCCCATGGCCGACCGGTCGGATCGCTAAAAAAATAGTCAAGAGGAGAAAACACTGAAACTTCACGTATGCCTCAACACATTAGACTGGTCATTGACAGTCTAAGGACCCTGTTAATGGATAATTTTGAAGGCTCTTCTAACAATTTTGGCGCTCTTTTATTATTAAGGTTGTAGAGGAAAGTGAATGTGGGGTTGTGTTATGCGTGGAAAGGAGAAGTTTGTAGAATTGAATGAATGAATTGGTTACATGGCTAAATTTGGTAATAACAAGAAGACGCTAGTAAAAAATGAGGTAAAACTCTAATCTAAGCTAGCAATGGTATTCGTTGTTATATATCTGATGTGTTTTACATTCTTAGATTAATTAGAGCACAATTTATTTACTACTATTCAATTGCAAGCAAGACTCTATTGGTCAATTAGATGGCCATCTATAATTAACCATGCCTCGAGATGGACAAACACACGCTTAGATCAATCCATATCAATAAGTTAGAAGGTAGGGAACAATTGCTAGTAAAATAAACATGAGAGGAAGTGAACTCATGGTTTTCAATTGTTATATTCCAATACTAACATGTTCAACACTAAAAATAAAATTAGAAAGGCCAAAAACTTAAGACATGATCACATGTGAACTCTACTAATCTACGTGGCATCAATTTAATCTAGCCTAACTAATACTAGCTATATAGAGAATGTAAATATGCAAGAAACTAACTATATTCAATATAATTAACATGCATGCATGCATGCAACATTAAAGGACTTGAGAAAGTTTTATTTACACAGGACTTCCAACATCCTCCCTTAAATTAAACTTTTAAATACTAATTAAATGGGTCATTGCATCTAACTAGATAATGAAGAACATGGGTCTATAATTTTGACAAATTGCTTGATGTCTTGGTCCAAAAGTTTGACCTGATTAAGACAAAATTAACCAACTGATGTAAAGCCAAAATTTAAATGGGTCCAATTTGAACTTTACTAAACTAGACCTAACCCTGGCACAATTTAGAAAAGTAGTTAATTACTAAATTTAGGAAAATGGATTAGTAATCAATATATTATCAAGTTTAGTAATTAATAAATTTTCTAAGAGAATGAGAAATTGAAATATATATAATTAGTTAGTTTTTAATTATTCATTAGTCATTAAGGTTTTCTAAATTATAAAAGGAATATTAGAAATCATACTCACTCTTTTTTTCTCTCTCTCTCTTTATTGTTACCATACTAAATACCAATCATGCATCTATCCACTCTCATGCATTCTCCTCTGTCCAATTCTAACAAATTAGCATCATTATCATCGTTGTCGTCAGTCGTCGTCATCATCATTTTCATCTCCATTTTCTTTCTTTCTCCTCATCCTCCACTTCATACTCTTCTTCTTTCCTTTCATGTGATTATTTATGTGAAACCCCATTATACTTTTTATAATTGACCCAGACTCAACCTAGACCCTACCTATGAGATAACTGCATTTGGTTTCTCTCATCCTGTACCTAGACTTGATCCATTGAATAAATGGTTCATCTTATTTTGATTTTGACTTTACCTAGATCTAACCATACTTAATGAGTTAGGTTTTGTGATATAGCCATGATCAAGGGCCAAGATTTAGTAAAGAGTGGACCACCAATGGGCTACAAATTTTATCAGTTTTCATTTTTCTTATTAGTTTCTATTTTCTATTAAACACGGTTATGGTAGGGCTTTCTTAGTGGTTAAGTTAGCTTAAAGTCAATTAGAGTATTAGTCTTACTTAGTGGTTAACTTGAAGTTCCAGTAAACCTCCTCTACAAGTTATAGTGAGGATCTTTTTTCTACATAAAGTCAATTTGATTTTATTTCTCTTTCTCTTGGGTTTTCCTTTTTTTTTAAATTACTTTTTAATAAGGAATTTTTTTCTGGTTTTGTTGAAGGAATTTGATCCATTCCCACTAATTCACTTATGAAATCCGTCATTTTCAGTTGCTATCACCTGCCCATTGCTGATGCACTCATAGGGATGCATGGATATGACATGCTGAGAAGATTTGGGTTGTCTTTAGGGCTGGTCATGAGCCGAGTCAGCTCGAGAAACTCGATTGACTCGACTCGAAAAAGCTCGCCTTGGCTCGACTCGACTCAGTAGAACAAGTCAAGCCAAGCTTCATTTAGGAGCTCGAGTCAGAAATTGAGTCAAGTTAGACCATTGGGTCACTCGACTCGACTCGACTCGAAACTCGACTCGATTCAAGCTCGGCTCGGTTCGAGCTCGACTCGTTTCATATAGATATTTGTTAAAAAAAAAAAATCCTAATCTTCTTATTTCTTGGTTCTGTCTCCCCCCTCCCCCACACACACATTGGGGTCCAAGCTTAGGGCATATAAAACCCTCACACGTTGGGGGGTTTCTTAATCCTACTATTTTGTTTAGGTAAGAACATTCCTTGTTGAGCATATCTGATGGATTGAGTAATTTCAAGTACAAAACACAGGTGCTACGATGAGACCACACACCATACATATCTACAAAACAGAGGCTATGGTTAGACCAAACACCATATGCAACTATTGATTGCAATTTTACGAGGGAGGTGGTGCATCTGATCCATGAATCAGCTGAGCCTCATCATGAAGATGGTCCACACAATAATTAGGGCAGTCCATTCACGTGGTGAGCTATGCATGTACTGTGTTAATTATGGCTCATAAAATATTACTAGTGGCCTGCATTCAATGCATGTGTGACTTGGCCAAAGAAACAATCGATTAGAGCTAGGTCATTTTAATGGTGGGGTCTCACCTGTAGAAATACTATTCTCCCCTAATATATGTGTGACTTCTCGAACTTAATGTTGTTGACTTTTAATTTGGATTTTGTAGTAAAAAATATAATAAATTGAGGTGGGAGCAAGCTCGACTTGACTCAAGGTAAGCTCGCCTCGACTCGATCCACTAGCTCGCCTCGAAAGTTTTATAAAACAAGGCAAGCTCCAATGGTAAACTCGAGGGTGAGTTCGAGGAGAGCACGGACAAGTCAAGCCAAGCTTGGCCCACCTCGACTCGACTTGGCTCGTTGTACAGCCGTAGAAGTCTTTCATCATCATGTGTACTACAACCATGTGTGTGAATTCATCACAAATTAGCTAGACCGTGTTAAATGGTCAGAGCAGTTCCTTTCAAGATCCTAGGACCACGATTGTTCTATTTATATCCAATGGTCAGATTTGATCCAGATCAATGTTCATAAATTTCATGTCATTTTTATGTCAATTCACATCTACTCACTTTTATGTATATGCTTCGTGCAATTACTTTGTATATGTATTCTCTGTTGGAGAGCCTTCAAACTGTGCAAGGGTAGAAGGCTCAGATTGGTCAAGCGATCGGTCTGGAATTTTGACCTAGAACATAACAAGGCTGTTGGATGTTTTCTGTGTGCCCTAAATCAGTTGGCCGACTGGTATGTAGGGGGCTCCGACTAGTCTGCCGACCAGTCGGTGGTGAGGTAGCGTGCAGAATCTGTGTGAGTTTTTCCCGCTAGACTATTTTGTGTAATGTCCGACCGGTCGGGCAATTGGTCGACCGCACACGTGTTTTCTTACACTATTACGCGGTAGTGCGTAAGAAGTTGCTAGCTAATTTTTTGTTTGTTGCCTATTTAAACGGGTTGTAACCGAGATTAGCATGAATTCTAAGGTGTTCAAGGTTTCCTAATCGTGTTAGGAAGAGGGGAGAGTGATTTGTGAGAGAGAGAGCTTGAGTTTTCTCTGTTTTTCTTTGCTTGTGGGTTGTCAATCTCTGTAATCTTTTGTTTATGATAGTGGATCGCTTTGTATTGTAGTTTTTTTACCCATTGAGTGGTTTTTCCATGTAAATTCAAATTCTCTTATGGTGAATACTTGTGTGTGGTTTGATTTCATAGTGTTTCTCGTTTGATCTTGCATTACTCTATGCGTTTGGCTTCCGCTTCTGCTACCGGTTTTCCCAACGAGTGGTATTAGAGATAACATTAGGGTGGAGTAGAATTCGGATCTGAGACTAGGAGATAGTATCAAGCACAAGGTTCGAGGTAGAGAAGTTCTCCGGCAAAAATAACTTCGAACTATGGAAGGTGAAGGTTGAATCCGTCCTAGTTCAATAAGGGCTTGATGAAACTCTTGGAAAGCGACCTGAGGCTATGAAAGATGATGAGTGGACGAAGCTCGACAAGAAGGCTAGAACCTCGATCCTATTAAGCCTTACGGATGATGTCCTCTATCATGTCATGAAGGTGAAGACTACGGCTGAAACGATGACAAAGCTAGAGAAAGTTTATATCAAGAAGTCTCTAGAGAATAGCATGTACCTATTGATGCAGTTGTTCACCTTGAGGATGGCTGAGAGGACGAATGTGGAGGACCACTTAAGCACGTTCAATAAGCTGGTTTGCAAGTTGGTGGAGATAGATGAACCGATGAAGGATGTATTAAGCATGCATCCTGTTGAATTCTCTTTCAAATTCATATGAGTCATTTCATGGACTCTGTGTGCGTAAGAAAGGAGACCATCAACGTTGAGACCGTTATCTCAGCTCTCCAGTCAAAGGCGATGAGAAAGAAAAGCGGTGATGTGGGTTCTTGTTCTTCCTCAGAGGCACTAATTATGAGTGGAAGAAATTCTGAGTATGGTGGAGAATATTCGAAATTGGATCTAAGGGCAAAGGCAAAGGGAAAACGAAGGTGAAGTGCTAGAGTTGTGGTCAGGAAGGTCATATGAGAGGGGATTATCAGAATCCCAAGTTGAAGCAAGAGAGGTATGAAAATTCTCTTGGAGAGGGAGCCAATACCGTAGAGGACGGTGGCGATCTTTGTGAAGTTTTGACTATATCTGACAAGGGATCTCACGATAGCGAGTGGATGTTAGATTCAGGAGCTTCATGTCATGTGTGTCCTGACCGAAATTCATTCATGACATACATGGAGTATGGTGGTGAATTGGTGTTTGTGGGCGATGGCTACACTCATAAAGTTATGGGTATTGATACGGTGCACATCAGGATATTTGATGGGATCGAACCAGTCTTGGAAGATATGAAGCATGTCCCCAAGATGAATGTGATTTCTCTTGGTGCACTCGAGGTGAAAGGGTGCGAGTTCATCGGCCGCGATCGTTGTTGTGAAGTGTTGAAGGGGGCACTCATGTGTATGAAGTCACAGAGGTGTGGCCATCTTTATAAGTTGATCGAGAGCACAATTCATGGTGAAGCTGCGCGATTGGCAGCGAGATCCATTGTTGCTCGTATGTGGTAAGTGCTCAAGGGCCATATTAGAAGAGTGAAAAAAGGGCGTGGATGTGCAAGGTTAGAGTCGATGGTGGCACGAGAAGCGGTGGAGCTATGATTGAAGTTGAGATGACGAAGCAAGGATGTTTTTTGATTCGACGTTTGAAGCCTCGGTGAAGATTGTTGGAGAGCCTTTAAACCGTGCAAGGGTAGAACGCTCAGACTGGTCGGGCGACCGGTATGAAATTTTAGCCTAAAACATAGCAAGGTTGCTGGATGTTTTCTGTGTGCCCTAGATCGGTTGGCCAACTGGTCTGTAGGGGGCTCCGACCGGTCGGTGGTGAGGCAGCGTGCAGAATATGTGTAAATTTTTCTTGCTGGACTGTTTTATGCAATGTCTGACCGGTCGACTGCGCACGCGTTTTCTTACGCTGTTACATGGTAGTGCATAAGAAATTGCTAATTTTTTGTTTGTTGCCTATTTAAACGAGTTGTAAACGAGATTAGCATGAATCTTAAGGTGTCCAAGGTTTCCTAATCGTGTTAGGAAGAAGGGAGAGTGATTTGTGAGAGAGGGAGCTTGGGTTTTCTCTATTTTTCTTTGCTTGTGGGCTGTCAATCTTTGTAATCTTCTGTTTATCATAGTGGATCGCTTTGTGCTGTGGTTTTTTGCTCGTTGAGGGGGTTTTCCACGTAAATTCGGATTCTTTTGTAGTGAATGCTTGTGTGTGGTTTGATTTCTTAGTGTTTCTCGTTTGATCTCGCATTACTCTGCACGTTCGGTTTCGGCTTCTGCTGCCGGTTTTCCCAACATTCTCATCCACATCATAAAGTTTCTTATCTATGAATGGCGATAGAGATAGTTTTAAACGTTGAAAATAATGTTTGAAAAGTGAAAAATGATAAAAAAAAAAAAATCAAATTACTAACAACTCTTTTATGAATGACTCAACCAACATCTAACTATCAATAAGCTAACTTGAAAGAGAAGACAACACATAAGAGGGACTTGAAGGAATTTGGTTTATTATACTAAAATGCAAGAGTTTAAATTTTTCTATTTCTCAAATGTGGGGCCCTTTCCTTTATATAAGCATAAGAACCTTCTAATTACTTTATATGATAGCTACGATGGAACTATATACTACTTATGCAACAATGAAGAATAATGCTTTAAATTTTTTCTAAATAATTTTGTAGTTTTATATTTAGTTTTGAAAGTAGTAATTGAACAACTTCGGGAGATTAGAATCATGAAATATTATACAATAACTAATGTGGAATATGAGTTTTATATGCATCATACTCTCAATCAAGTTCTTAAATGGAATGACTTATTTTGACCAAGCAACTTGGATTGGTTGTAAACTCATAGAAAATAGTAAGATAGTATATAGCTTCTTTATTCACACTAGTCATTCCTAAAAACCTAAATAAGGGTAATATAACAATAATAAAAGACTAAAGTTAAAAAAAAAAAAAAAAACTTTTAATTGGAAGGTATTACCATCAAATAACACTATTGAAAGAGTTTTGATTTGAGTTGATATAAGCCGCACGTACCATTTTTTGGTGCCTTTGTATAAGGAGTCATTCACTATCAGGCTATCAAATAACTTCCTAAAAAGGTGACAATCTAAATTCCAAGGTCTTTGTAATAAAAACAGAATGACTCCACTCGATGTCTGGGAGTCATCCACTCCGGCTATCAGCTTTGCAATATCATGTTCTAAAAAATGAGGTAAGATCGAAACTAAAGTGGACCCCACCATAGAAAATATTTATTAAGAAAGATTATATTTCCCTTGTATATATTATGATTTTTTTTTTACACATGTACCCCACACACTCCACACCCACCCACACAAATACACCCTGCACTCTATGTGGCTTGAAACTGCAAGCTTGGGCTCATAAGACCAATGCTCTAACCAACTGAGCTACGGGACAAACCACCTTGAATATATCAGGAAAGATTTCATTCTCGTTACTTTTTTCTTGTTTTGTCATATTTTTGTTTCTCGAGGCTAATCCTTTTGTATAAATTTAGTGCTATTGTGAATGAAAAATATAAGCCAATTAGATATTTCCTAATAATAGTGGGATGGAAACACCCACCACTGTGATATTTATTAGCCATCCAACCTATTCACAGGTTATTTAAACCAGAATTAAGGAAAACACAGTTATTAGTATGATAAAAAGCTTTTGTAAGTTTTTATTTTATTTTATTTTACATGCACTTACACCATAGTGTGATTTCACCACAATATGTACTCGAACCATGACCTTATGTTGAACTCTTGTGAGTCCACCACGGAGGCATGAGTAAGGACTCAGCCATAAGAACGTTTCAATGGTGCATGTTCAATTCTATGTTTCATGTGGTGTGGCATACGTAAGTTTTGAATCTATCTGATTTTTTTTATTTTTTATTTTTTAATGTTACCTCTTAAAATGATCCGGTACAACAGAGATAAAGTGAATAGCGCCATTGTTACCAAAATTGAGAGGTCTAGCCAAATCTTTTAAACATGCACATAACCCTTCTCTTGATGTACACTACTGATATGTGTTGTGATTAGTATTGTAGATTTGGTGGGCCACACCCTAGAAATGAGGGGATCGGACTGTAGTACCAATCGGACCGATATATTAAAAAGAATTGGTCAGATCAAATGGTCCAAAGTCAAGGATGCGGATTTCTACAAAGCTTTGAGTAGGAAGTTCTTCCAGTAGGAAGCTAGGTGGGGCCCACTATGATGTTTGTGATAAATCCACCTGGTTCATCCATTTTGCGAGCTCACATTTTAATGCACGCAACTGAAAATGAGCGGATCCAAGACTCAAGTCACCCACACTGAGAGGAAACAGTGGGGACTGAACGATCACCATTGAAACATTCATATGGCTATGAAAGTTTTTGTATTAGACAAAGATTTTGTGTTTTCTAGTTCACCCCTAGTGGAATGACCTTATAGACGGTTTGGATGGTATATAAACATCACTGTGGAGCCCCGAGGTTTCTCAACGGTAGGAATTTTCTTTCTTCAATTTTTCCTCTCGTGTGACCTACTTAAGTCTTGGATCCAGCGTGATTTTGGTCGCATGTCTTAAAATGATAGGGAAAAATAAACAAAGTGAATTTCTCACAAACATCACAGTGGGCCCCACCTAACTTCCTACGAAAGGCCTTCATAGGAAATTCGACGTCCCAAATTCAACCAAAGAAGCACAAAAAAGCAAGTGAATGGTCTAAGTTTGTCTAACAATTTAAACGGATAACCGAGCGGTTGATGTTTGCCACGTGTACGATGAGCGAGG
This sequence comes from Liriodendron chinense, assembly GCA_003013855.2. Classification (NCBI taxonomy): domain Eukaryota; kingdom Viridiplantae; phylum Streptophyta; class Magnoliopsida; order Magnoliales; family Magnoliaceae; genus Liriodendron; species Liriodendron chinense. The sequence continues at coordinate 4,732,866 of ML058510.1, read as the reverse complement.
AAGTAGGTACAACTTTACCCACATTCCTGTTTGGGAAATGAGGCGGGAGTTTGGGTTGGAATTCAAATTGAAGTAAAGGAAGGAATGGCATTTTGGAAATTGTAAAGTGAGTGGAGGGCATTCAGGCCACACCCGTTGAAAGGAGCTGATGTCTTAGGTGTCTGACCGTGGCTGCTCCAGAGGAAGCACGTGAAGTGAAGGTGGAGAGAGAGAAGAGAGGGTGCGCTTTGTGCACATGGGTGCACATGGAGAAATGTACCTTTGAAGGGAGCCATGTGACAGGGTGGGACACGAAACTAAGGGTGATGTACAGCATGTTCTGCACATTCCCTGCATCCAACTGATTGCTGGCAGCCCATGCCTCTCGAAATACGCCTCCCTCCCTCTTTCTCTCTTGATTGGTGCTCTATGGGCCCCACCATAATACATATGTTTTATCTACGCCGTCCATCCATTTTTCTAGTTCATTTTAGGGCCTGACCCCAAAAATGAGGCAGACCCAAATCTCAGGTGGACCACACCACAGGAATAGTGGTGATTGAATGCCCACCATTGAAAACTTTATACGGCCCACTTTCCATCCTACCTGTTGATTACGTGTCACGGATCTTGATGAAGGGAAAACGCGATGGTCCAAAACTTTTGGACCCTAGTTAAGAAGTTTTTAACGGTGGGCGTTCAATCACCACTATTTTCTGCGGTGTGGTCCACCTGAGATTTGGATCTACCTCATTTTTTTAAGGAATTTCCTACATGAGCTGAAAAAATGGATGGACGGCGTGGATGAAATACATACATGATGGTGGGTCCACTGCACCGACCAGTACTGACCTCGGCATGGGAGGCGTTACTACCGAATCCCAGTCCAGGAAGGCCAGCATTTGTCCTACGTTGGGTCCCACATGTCTTGACTTTCCTATCATGGCAACCGTCCATATTCTTTGTTTTACCATAAATACGCTATGTTTAATTAGCTATTCACGTTTTTAAGAAAAATGATCCTGTACGTTGATTTTCACATACTTAAATATGAGCCATTGAAAATTTTCGTTTTTGGGTGTTCTTCATTCATCTCTCTCTATAGATAACATGGACAGTTCTGATCATCATACCATCTCAAAATGTGGGCCCCAGTGGGGTGAGTGAATGAAAACAGACTATTTGTTCACAAGAGGTTCTGCTGGTCCAACATGCATGCATAATCTCCCCGTGCATGCAATCACCACCGTCCCAACACACGTGGCAATCAATAAGCGTACGTGTAAGCACATCTGTTGAGTTTACATGGTGGGACCCACCGTGAAGATAACCATACACATGCTACACTTATAAACAAAAACCATCCAGTACTCTTTCTGAGTGTTGTCATCTTCACGGTGAGGGCCACCTTATGGACGGCTAGGATGTCCCACACAGTACCCAGGTTGGCAATGCACGTGGCTTCTTTTATATATACCACATGTGTGCATGTGCTCTCACGTGTACTCCTCTCCCTTCGAACGTGCACACAACATCCATGGCATGTGTTCACATGCATTTGCTCGCATATAATCTATTTTCTCGATCTCATTGCACATGCAGCTAATACTTCTTACACATGTGCGCACAAGCTTTTGCGTGTACCATACATGCATGCATGCATGCATGTGACGTACACATGCATATCTTTGGAAGATGTGGCCAAGAAATGCACCATCGCAAACGGTGGGCCTTAAGGTCAATGGATGTCTAAGCATTTTGTATTTCAGATAAATCCGGTGAGTATATGCCATGTGGCATTTTGAAAAAGAAAGGTATTATCAAATGCCACGTGGCAAAGATTCATTGGGGCTTCATCTATCTATGTCTGCATGTGTAGCATGTACCACGTATAACCCGTGAAGGTGGGACAACTTGATTATTATTATTTTTTTAGTCATCCAACATTGATGTGGACAGCTTTTAAATGGACGCGGATTGCCGGGGACAGGAAGCTAGGTGGGGGGTACAGGTGATTTTTTTTGGGAGAAATTCATCCTGTCCGTCTATTTTGCCATATCATGTTAGCCCAAAATTGAGGCAGATTTAAAATTTAGGTGGACATCACGATAGAAAACATTGAGGATTAAATGTTGACCGTTGAATGTCAGTTGAAATATACATGGGATCACAGAAGTTTTGAATGAATGACCTTATGAACGGTTTGGATGGTATATGAATATTACCGTGGAGGTTTGGGAAGTTACGGAAGGCATTTCCCTATCCACCTAGTTTTTGGATGTGCTGCCCACTTGAGTTTGGATCTACCTCATTTTTGGGCCCATGTGCTAACATGATCCTGCAGAATGGATGGATAAGGTGGATTTTTTACAAACATCTGTTGGATATATCTCATTTGAGATAGTGATTGATGTGGCCCACATTCAATTGCCATAGTCATCACACAAGTAGTTATTGCCACATCAGCCCATACTTTAGTTAGTTTTTAAAACTATTGGGTTTATTGAATTAATTGTAATCGTTCTCTCTAAGTTTCTAGTTGGTTGAACAATTGTGGTTAAGGTGTAGGAGATTACTACCCATCCACTATCTCCATATGGTAACTACTTTCTTGATGGGAGAAAGATATAAAGTTATTTTCATGGAGGGTCCCTAGTCTACAAGCAAAAAAAATAGCCTGTGATTTTCCATCTAATCTGTGCATGAAGTGCTTGAATAGACTAGAAGATTTCTCCTTTGAATCAAGGGTATTTAGTTGTTGAATTGTGTCACAACATTGAAGTATCATCAACTCCATTTGGATTTCAATCTTTGACAAAATATAAAGCTAATCATCATGGTCAGAGGTAAGATCTTGAACTTCCGCTGATTTTATTCTTCTTTAATATCCATCAACATCACCTCAGGCCCCACCTAGCTTCTCCTTGCAAGGGGTAAGGTTATCACCGGGCAGATTGCCCACTGACCTTGACACTACTCACCTTTGTGGTGAATCAATGTGGCAAGATTTGATTAAGCCATGTGCCATTGTTAGAGTTGGTATAAGTAAATCATGTTTGAAATTTATTACTTAAAGTAGGTACTCCATGGGGCCATTTTTGGTTTGTGGTGCTATAATCACCAGGCAATTTCACTATAAGAAAAATGACCTTTACTTAGGAAATTTTTATCGAGGAAACGAATTTTCTGAGTAATAATACACTTTTACGTACAAAATTTGATTTTTTTGGGTAATACTGCGTCGCTTTTACCAACGAAACTTTTCCTTGGTGAAAGTGACAAATGCCGACGAAAATCAAATTTCATGGGTGATGAGAGTTATTTCGTGGTTAAAAATATGAAGATTTTTAGAGTTTTTATTTTGCTTTTACCGAGAAAAAAAATCCTTGATAAAAGCTCATAATTACCCAACAAATTTGAATTTCTTGGGTAATTATGGGATTTTACCGAGGAAAGATTTGCTCGGTAAAAGGTCACTTTTGCCAAGAAAAAAAATATGATAAAATGGACAATCATCAACGAAATGCAAATTTCCTAGGTAGTGGGCTTTTATCGAGGAATTTTTTCCTTGGTAAAAGTAAGATAAAAAGTTTAAAATCTTTATATTTTAAAATCGAACCATGTGCATTGCCAATGATCGTATGATCGACCTACCAATCAACCATTAAGTGACAGAGTGTTGTTGACCAATCAACCTACAATCAACGATCGAACAGTATAGACCACCATAAATCATGTCATCAAGTCACAAATCGACAATCAAATGGTGCACATCATTGATGATTGCCCGATTGACCTCTCAATGAACGATTGGATGACATAAAGTGTTGTTGACCATTCGATCAATATCTAATCCTTTATTGAACGGTGGAAACCACTATACATCACTTCAATAAGTCTCCGATTGACGATCGAACAATGCACATCCTCGACAATCGCCTAATTGATCTCTTAATCAACGATCGGACGACATAAAGTGTTGTTGACCATTCAATCAACATCTAATGAATATCGAATGATACAGACCAACTTAAATTGTTTCATTAAGTTCTTGATCGACAATTGAACAATGCATATTACCGATGATCACTTAATTGACCTCTCAATCAACCATCAGACAACATAGTATTGTCAACCATCCAATTAACGATCGAACGGTACAGACCATCATAGATTATATCATTAAGCCCCCGATCGACGATCGAATGGTGCACATCATCGACGATCGTCCGATCAACCTCCTAATCAACAATCGGGTGGTGCTATTGACTATCCGATCAACCTTCAATCCTCTATCAAACGGTGGAAACCACCATACATCACTTCATCAAGTCCCCAATCAACGATCGAACGGTGCACATCACCGACGGTTGCCTGATCAACCTCTCAATCAACGATTGGACGATGCAAAGTGTTGTTAACCATCCGATCAATCTCTAATCAACGATTGAATGATACAGACCAACGTAGATTATTTCATTAAGTTCTTGATCGACGATCAAACAATGTGCATTACTGATGATCGTCGGATCGACCTCCCAATCAACCATCGGGTAACACAAAGTGTTGTTGACCATCCGATCAACTTCCAATCAATGATCTAACGGTACAGACTACCGTAGATCGTGTCATCAAGCCCCGATCGACGATCGAATGGTGCACATCATCGACGATCGCCCAATTGACCTCCCAATCAACAATCGAGCATCATAAAGTGCGATCGACCATCCGATCAACATCCAATTCTCTATCGAAGGATGGAAACCACCGTACATTACTTCATCAAGTCCTCGATCGGCGATCGAACGGTGCACATCACCAGCAGTTGCTCGATTAACCTCTCAATCAATGATTGGACGACGCAAAGTATTGTCGACCATCCGATCAACCTCTAATCAATGATCGAGCAGTACAAACCAACATATATTGTTTCATTTAGTTCTCGATCGACGATCGAACATCGTGCATTACCGATGATTGCTCGATCAACCTCTCAATCAACCATCGTACGCCACTAAGTGTTGTCGATCATCTAATCAACCTCCAATTAACAATCGAACGGTATAGACCACCATAGATCATGTCATCAAGTCCTCGATTGGCGATTGAATGGTGTACATCACCGATGATCACTTGATCGACCTCTCAATGAACAATCAGATGACATAAAGTGTTGTCAACCATCCGATCAACCTCCAATTCTCTATCGAACGGTGGAAACCACTATACATTGCTTCAACAAGTCCCCGATCGACGATCGAACGGTGCACATCATCGACGGTCACCTAATCGACCTCTTAATTAACGATTGGATGACATAAAGTGTTGTCGACCATCCAATCAACATCCAATGAATGATCGAACGATACAAACCAACTTAGATTGTTTCATTAAGTTCTTGATTGACAATCGAACAATGCATATTACTGATGATCACTCAATTGACCTCCCAATTAACCATTAGGTGCCGTAAAGTGTTGTCGACCATTTGATTAACCTCCAATCAACAATCGAATGGTACAGACCATCGTAGATCGTGTCATCAAGTCGCCATCGATGATTGCCCGATCGACCTCCCAATGAACAATCGGACGGCATAAAGTATTGTCGATCATCTGATCAACCTCCAATCCTCTATTGAACGGTGGAAACCAATGTACATCACTTCGACAAGTCCTCGATTGACGAGTGGATGGTGCACATCACCAATGATCACTTGATCGACATCTCAATCAACGATCAGATGACATAAAGTGTTGTTGACCATCCGATCAATATCCAATGAACGATCGAACGATACAATCCAACTTAGATCGTTTCATTAAGTTCTCGATCGACGATCGAATAGTGCAAATTACCGATGATCACTCGATTGACCTCCCAATCAACTATCAGATGACATAAAGTATTGTTGAGCATCAAATCAATGATTGAATGGTATAGACTATTGTAGATCGTATCATTAAGTCCCCGATTGATAATCGAATGGTGCACATTATCGACGATCATCTGATCGACCTCCCAATCAACGATCAGGTGACATAAAGTGCTATCGACCATCCGATCAACCTCCAATCCTTTATCGAACGATGGTGTTTATTTGTTATCCAACCTGTTGGTAAGGTCACACAGACTTGGATGAAGGGAAAACAAAAATTTTAGCTTGATCCAAAACTTTCATGGCCCCCAAGAAGTTTTCAACAATAAGTATTCAATCCCTATGGTGTGGTTGACTTAAGCTTTGGATCTGCCTCATTTTTAGGATCATGCCTTGAAATGAGCTAGCAAAATGGATGGATGGTGTGGATAAAACAAATACATCATTGTCGGGCCCACAGAGATTTGACACCAGCTAGAGGTGGGCAACAATCCGATCTGAGTCGAACATGGACTAGCTTGGATCGTTCGGCTGCTTAAGTGGGTGTGTTCGAACAATGTTCAAACAAACATTCGAACAAGGTAGCTCTGTTCAAACTCAGTTTGGTCTAGCCTAACCATGTTCAAACATGTTTGACCATATGGACTTCAACAATTTTTATGAGTTCGAACAAGTTCGAATAAGATATATAGGTATTGTAAGTTGTACCTGTTAATTGCTGTCTCATCTTGTATTTTGTTTTTTTTTTTTTTACTGGTCTTTGCATTTTGTAAAAATCTATAAAGAAGCTCTTGTCACATGAAACTATTTTAGTAGGCCGTAATTTAGATATATTTTTTTAGTGATAAATGCATAATTGAAACACTTTTTTATTTTTGTGTCTTATTTGGTTATGAAATTTGGGACGCCTAATTCCCATTTGGAGGTTTGAATTGTTCTTTGTAGTTTTGCTAGATTTTTAATGTTTTTTTTTTCCGAGCCACTTGTTTGGTTTGAAATATGCACGCTAATCATTTGAGGAAATGCTTCGACTAAGGCCCTTTCAGTTCTTTTGGGTTTTAATCTAGGTTATATATCAATCCTATGGTTGTTGACTTATTGGATTGCTGTCTTATTTTACTTGGCATCCTGCTGCGAGCCATGTCTGTAGAAAATTTCTCCATTGATCTTGAGAGCTTTTGGTAGCTGTAAATTAGATAAACCAAGCATTAATGGTTCATTTGGTAGTGAGACGAATGTCCCCGCACAAGTTTCTGTCAGGCCTATAGTAATAATGGAGCGTCATTAGTTATCTAAGAGTGATTTGTTAAATAACATTAGATTCAGATCTGCTCAAGAAAAACCCATGGATTTTCTTTGTGGATGATAAATGCAGCCATTCAACTTCTTTAATCCAATCCACTAGGAAATTGTTATCCATATAGTGAATTGTTTGTTCTAAGGTTTTTATCCAAGTGCCTAGCAAGGTCTAAAAAAGCCCACAATCTAAGCCTAGCATGATGCCTAAAGATGGTAGAGAAATAATGTTTTTTTTTTTTTAATGTAGAGAAATAGTGTAATACTTCAATTCCAACAGGTTTTAATTAGAAGCAAAGGAGAATCTAATTTTCTAGCATCAACAGTGATAGAGACCAAGCATATAAGTCAATCAAAACAGGTGAAAAGTTCCATCAGAAGCTAATAACTGAACTATAAGGATGCGTACCATATCCTTGTAGCACATGAGCACATGCAACCACTTGTAGAAAAGCTTCCACATGTGTGGCTAGTGTAGCTGCTTCAGATAAAATAAGTTGTACATTTCCACCTAATCCTTGATTTACCTGAAGAAATAATGAAAATAAGAATTTGAGAAGTGCAAAATTAGTTTAGGAAAGCCACCAATTCTGAGCATAGATAAAATTAAAGAAATTTACTGCTAGTACTTTAGCTACCTTATTGAAAACTACTTTGTTAAAATTGGTGCTGCATCTTGAACTTTCGATCCATTCTACATGAAGTATTGTTTGCTATAGAATTTCCAAATTCATAGATTAAAAGTCACCCAGAGTTGCCAAACCAAAGCAAGATATCCACTATTCATGCAACACATTGCTAATTTACACCTACCAAAATATTACAGCAATCCTGCTACTGTGCTATTATTTCTTGAGAACTTATTTTAATGCCATGTGATCTGTTCTAAGAAAAATCATGTTATTGTTTGAGCTAATATACTCCATGTTTAACTATGCAATAAGCAAAAGACTTCACTTCTAATTTCTGATGCTAATGTACTACCCGAAGAAAATTAGGCAACAAAGTTAACCGTTTTAGGGGTTTTAATGGTTGGGCAGTTGCTTCAACCTTGCCCTTTTAACTTGCTATCCTATTATGAACTTTTAAGGATGTAGTCCCCTTTGATTTCTTCATGTAGTATTCACATCTAGATTCGGCACATTCCTGGAGGATTTGGATGTGCACGTTCTTACTATCCTTTCTTATGGTCAATCAAGTCTATTATTCAAAAAGCTCTGCTTGAAGTTGATGCTCTTTCTCACTTTCACTTCACCCCAAAACTTGTATGCATTCTTTCGAATCATTTGCAATATTTGCTGGAACTTCCTCCTATTCTATAAAGTGCTTATATAAATGACATCTGACAGATTATTGTCGACGTCCATACAAGAAAACTTTCCTACCTTGGCAATGGAAGAGGTAAAGCAATCATGTTGAAACTTGTAAAAGGATCACTTGATATTGTTTAATTTCCATTCAAGTTAAAAGCTTCTGGGTTGTTTGACGGTTAAAACATAAGCAGTGAATGCAGTCTATGATCTTACTAAATCTTACCTAAGATACATTCAACCTAAATTAATCTTGCAAGCTATGTAACGACTTCAGGATAAAAAGGTAATGACTTTTAGTAGGCAATTTTCTTTTTCCTAGATTATGAGGGAACTATTTCATGGGCATTAAGGCACTTACCCAATCATTTTTTTTTTTTTCTATTCCATCTAAATACTCTTGAAATGATTACTCATTGCATGATATAATTTTACATTTAAACAAAATTTGTTTCTATTAATAAAAAAAGAAAGAAAAAAGTGAAAGAAAGTGGGTCTTTTGTCCTAGAATTATCTAATGATATGGTACTTACATGAAATATACATTTGTTATACTTTTGGTTTTCATTTTTAGTCCTTCCTTGCTTGTGTGCTTGCACAAGCATTGACATGTCAATTATGTAACATTTCTGAGTAATGTTTAACATTTCTGTGTAATGTTGTACAAGGAAACACCAGTTGTAATGAAACTCTCAGGGTTCTATCCTTTTGCTTTTCTCATAACATTCTTTTATCGATCAGAATGTCTGTGTAGTTTTCTGTAGACATCGAACATTGTAGATTCTCTCCATGCCATTGTCTTAAAGGTTACAAGTTGGGCTTTAAGACTAAAATTCTATCATAAATTGGCATTCCTATGTATCATGCCAAAATTTCATTTTAAATTTCAATCAGTGTTCTATCAAGTTTTGAAAGCCATGGATGCTCTTTCTATTTCTTAAAATCTTAGTTCCTATTGTTTAAGAAGTTGCTCTATATGGCTTCTTTATTTTCAGAAGGTTTCATATTTAAGTTTCTACAATCACTTTATGACTTTTTGAAGTTAGTATCTTGTAAGGATATTGTTTATTTGAGAACAAACAAACCTACTTCCTTTCATATTGATTTATACAGCCTGGCTTTTTCAAGTCAAGGATCAAACATATTTCCTTTCTCATCTCTCATAAGACCAACTTAAATGGCTTCTTTTCCCTCTTGGATGTATTTCAAAGGTTAGATTTTACTCGTGCAAATCAACTTTTTATCTTTTCCCTCTTGTATGTATTTTAAAGTTAGTATTTCACTCATGAAAATCAACCTTTTATCTTCTATTTTCCTTTTGAAGCTTTCCATCAACCGTTCTTCTAGTTTGGTGGCTTCTCAATGGTATGAATATTAGCGGATCCAAGAAATGAGCTTATTTTGGTTGGATTTTGTTTATGGGCTTTCATTGTTTGCACATACTTCGAGATACTGTGGTTGCTTTTGCATTCTATATTTGGTGGAACTTAGCCAATCCTTGTCCATATACAATTCTTTCTAATAACTACTTAGATTGCCTTCTTCCATTATATGTCTCATTTTGAGCATCAGATTACATTTACTCGTAAGAGTTACAACATCAGGTTACATTTACTCATAAAGTTACAACAATCTAGAGTGAAAATGGTGTAGGTACCATATAATGTGTGGTACCATTACACATTATATGCGTGCAAGGTGTTCGTAGACATTAGGAATGTTTACAAACAATGGTAGATTATCTAATGGCCAAAATCTGTAATATAGAGGAAAAATCTGCACTACCATCAAGACCTACGCCATAAAAAAAAAAGCAAACAAAAAATCAAGAATTTCTTGTGTTCACCAAAATTACATGTGCCTCTCCCTAACCTTTTATCAGAGGATTGCTACACGGGTTTTCATGGTAGGAAGGGACAGTGGTTCAGGGGCATTTTGATCATTCAAAATGTGTTTTCTCTTTGTTTTCTTTGAGATGAGTGAGTTGGGTATTTTGGTGGAAGAAAATAAAAATAAAAAAAATAAAAATGAGGGGTATTGATAAAAAAAGAAGAAAGGTAAAGCAAAAAGGAAAGGCCATGTGACTGAATACATATGTATATGGGGGCACCAAATCATTCAACTTGGAAGTCAAGAAAAGGAAAAGAGGAAATATCTTCCATTAAATCCTCTAAGGCCCACCCCCCCATCCTCAAGTTTTCACCTTCCCGACCATTCCCATTCCTAACCTAATTCTCTCATTCGTTGTTGGTGTTATTGTTGTTGTTGATGGTGGTGTTATTGACATTGTTGTTGTTGTTGTTAGTGTTAGTTTCACCAGTGTTATTTGTAGTAGTATTCTCTTCAAAGCTTACAATCTCTAGTGGGGGGGGGGGGGGGGGAACAAACATCCCAACCTATGCTCCCATGTGACCACCATCCATGAACCCATGATCACCATACATGCAAGATCTCCTTCACGATGGCTTGTAGATATGGGAGATGGGCGATGTTCGACTCTTTTACTTGTTGTCTCTAGCTAATCGTCTTCTTAAGTTCCAATTGAGCCTTTGCCATGCAATCCGTGTTACGGAGCAACTCCTCAATGGCCCATTTGATGGTGGTTAAGCTTATTTCACTTCTAGCAATAAATAAATCCTGATGATTGAAACCTCATGAACTTATAACCAAAGAAAAAACAAGAATGAAGTATATAAACCAACGTAGGAATTATGAGGTCCTAAGGCATTTGAACATTAATAGTGCCTTGGTGCTTCCATTTTCTTAAGTGGGGCTCATAACTCAGTGATCCTGGCTGTTGATATGATGAACTTCTCCATATATGGAATATGAGTTAGCTTTTTTAGATTGTATTATTCTATTCATCTAAACAATGAATGATATTTTTTTACTTATGTTGGATTTTTTCACTAAACATTTTCGGTTTTTAAATATGGAAATGTTCTATGCATCATCCATCCGTTGTGATTTCTTTCAATATCAACATTCGAGAAAACTGCACCATGAGCCCCATGTAGCACATCATGACATTAGTCATGCTCTGATGCATTGGGACCTTTAATGCTTTGGTCAAATTAATATATTATGGTGTTACATGCAACCTTAGTATAGTTTTATTTGGATGTGTTCAAATCTCATGTTGTAAAATATTTAGTAGAACTGTGATCCTGTATTCTAGTATGCCGTTAAAACAGGACCTTGCTATGCATTAGGTGACATGTCAGCTGTCTTGAGTGTTGAATTTGGATTCAAAACTCAGCATGGTCCGTTTGCTAAGGGACATGTCAGCCGCCCCCCATAATTTATATGTTGTAGATTAAATACCACTAGTATGGATTGATCTAATAATCCATATTAGCAAATTGTGAAATAACATGCAAATGTTTGATCCATAATTGTGGGAATGTTTTATGGATGGTTATGCTCATTTTAACTTATATATATATATATATATATATATATATATATATATATATATATATATATATATATATATATATATATATATATATATATATATATATATATATATTACAATTATCGATAATGGTAGTTGAGATTTGAATTCAACTTAAAGAAAACTTTTGTTAAATATCTTCAATTCAAGTTGTATTTCAAAGGTTTCATAATGTTATTTGAAAAGATAAATGATCATCTAATTGCATATTCTGTTTATAAGCTATTAATTACAAATATTGTATTTTGTTTTATTTTGCAGATTGTTTGTTGGTGACAGTGGGGATGTTTATGCTAATGGATTTTTTTGTATTGGTTTTATGTACTAGTGGGATGGACCATACATTTGTATGTACTGGTGGGATTGACATTTGTATGGATGGTTGAATAGTCATTTTGATTGAGATATGAATGAATGAATGTTTTATCATGTGATTGGGATATTGAATGACTTATCAGTTGGCTTTGAAGTGCATGTTTTATCAGGTTATTTTGATATTAATAGAAAAAAATTATATTTGTTGACAAAATATTTTGTTGGTAATGCCACTATCTTTTCTAAGGAAATATTTCATCGTTAATTCTTTTACCTTGTCTAAGGAAAATTTTCCTCGATAATAGACTTTTATAAGGAAATGCTTCCTTAGTAATAGTCTCATAATTACCAATGAATTGATTGTAGGCACAAAATTCTAGACTTTTACGTAGGAAATTTGTTGTCAGTAAAAGTGAACTTTTTATCGACGAAAAAATGAATTTCCCTGGTAATTGTTTTTCCCCAGGGTCGTTTTATGACTGAAACTTGTAACGAAAATTTTCGTTAGTAATAACTTTTACCTAGGAAATTCTAACTTTTACCAAGGAATACAATCCTTGGTAAAAGTCATAATTTTTGTAGTGTTGAACTTAGAAATATTTTTAAGAAAAATTAAAAAGTGGAATCCAAGATACAGTTGGAATTTTATCTAGGTGGTACATACCATAGATTGTGATTTAACTCGACTTCTTTTCTTCTATGTGAGTAGCACACTCTCCTTTGTGTGTAAAATTTATGATGCATTAATTTTAGCATAGAGTCCATAAAAAAAAGCTTTGTGGAGCTAATATGATAACTTTGTGATACATATGTTGTGTTGGCTTATGTCAAGATATTATCTTAAAAAAATATTACAGATCTAAAGCTCTTTTTTTTCTTTGTCAATTAGTGGGAGCACATTACTTGTAATTTTATTAATTTAACTAAATACATTCTTTAAGTAAGAACCAACAAAAAAAACTAAGGCCATGCCTAACATATATACCAAACAAAATATAAAGCATGCAAAAGAGGATAAGTACCAAACTAAGACGTGATGCATCCAGACAACTCCAAACCGGACAAATAACACATACCCATCACCAACTTTTAGAAAGAAAAAAACACAATAGATCTAAAACTTGAGTGAGCCATAATGTAAGAGAATGTAGTATGGATTGCCCAGTACCATTGAAACCATGAATATCATTATCTCTTCCTCCATGTATACTCTTCACATTCTCTCTCTCTCTCTCTCTCTCTCTCTCTCTCTCTCTCTCCCTTGCTGAGTTCTCCCTCTCTATTATTTTTCCTTCACATGTCTTGAACTTGCCACTTCCCCGACTTATTAACATTCAACCAGCTCTACCCCCATCGTTTCTAATGTATCAAATCCATGTAATGTAATAATAATATTAGTAATAATCGCATGTCATGTGTGTATGGTATTAGAACTCTCCAATTGGTTGGGGCCTCCAAAAAGGTTAGCTATTAAAAGCATCATGCCAATTTACTCATCAGGTGGGTCGTGCTTGTATTTGCATTAGATCATGCTATTATCAATTGTTTTCTATGTAATGGCCCGCCTAATTGATGAATCGACTTGATTCCTACATTGATGTTCATGATGGTAGGGCCTACCTTTTGAATGGGTTAGATTCAGACAAGTTGGTTGTATGTAAGACTTTTTAATAGTAGTGGTAATAATGATGATGATTATGATAGACATAATGATGATGATGATGATGACTATGATGACCATAGTGATGATGATGATGACAAAAGCTTTTCTGACTCTCTTGCTTGTGTTCACCAATATTGGCCTACCACATGATGATTCGGTCGGTCTAGGAGATCTAGTTATATGGGGTTTGCAGTCTCATTGATAGGAGATACTATCAATAAAAAGAGTAAAAACTACTTTTTTAACCATTGTTTTCAACTTTGCATGGACACCATAGTCTATGGTGAGTGGGTGTAGACACTCCACCCCAGACTGATAAGCTAATTAAGTTGGACCGAGTTAAAACTAGGGCTGTAAATGGTCGGGTTTGGGGCGAGTTTAGCCAAAACTAGACCCGCCCATTTACTAAACGGGTCTGGGTGCAAATTTTAGACCCAAGATCCTTTTACTAAATGGGTGGGTCTGGGTCGGGTTCGCGTCAACCCATCAGACCCATATATATATGGGTCCGGGTCTGGTAGAGGGAGATTCACTCAGACCCATTTATAAATGGGTCGGGTCTAATGGGTCTGGGTCTGGATCAAGTATGCAAGCATTTTACAAGGCTTAAAATCGGGTCTGGACGGGTTTGGGTTGGATGGGTCCGTTGAAACATAGACCAAACCCGCCCACTTACTAAATGGGTTCAGGTTGGGTCGGGTCGGGATTGCTTGGTTAGTGACATTTTCGAGTTCCGTTCCATCCACAATTTTGATGGTTTGAATATTTATAGATGAGAAGTATCGGACACCATTTTTTTTAGAAAGTCATACAAGCAAGGCCATGGAGAGTAGGATTCTAGCATCCACAAAGAAGAAAAAGATAAGTGTAAAGTGTAGAAAGAACAAAACAAGGATAAAGATTAAAAGATAAAAAGTATTTTATTTAGAAAGTAAGAGAGACGATATAGAGAGTTTTTACATATATATTATGTACACACTACCTAGCCTTTATACAAAAGAGACCTCTTATTTTTACTTCCACTAATACCATAACTCTAAAAAGAAAATTTTCTAATTGCTTGCCTAATTTGACACAATCGAAACTTAATAACTAAGTACTCTAATTAAATTAGGACTTGGCAATGATTCTCGACAGTCTACTTCATTGTCAAGTTGTACTTGCATTTATCATTCCTAAACTTCTTTTGAAGAGATTAAATTTATCTGTGCTTAGTGCTTCGGTGAAAGTATTCACCACTTAGTCACTTGTAGGGACATGAATTAATTCTACTTCTTTACTCATGAAACTACAAGAAATTGTATATTTATCGATGTTGGGGTCCCAAAAGTCAAGGTCTTCGAAACAATGATTATGAGTGCCCAAATCATCACCTGATTAGATTTAGGGCCAGTGCATCAGAAATCGCGGCGAAAATCATGTCGAAATTTTGTAACAAGGTCCTCCAGACGTTCGCCTGAGATAAGGGCCATCCATGCCTGAGACCAGAAACCGCGACCGCTCATATGTCGGGAGCTGTTCATAGCTAGAGTGATCGCATTCTGGGTGCAACCCCTTCGACGATAAACGAGCCGAGCTGGTCGCATTTTGGAGATGTGACCCCTTTCGTAGAGCGCTAGCCGGGCTGGTCGCATTTTGGAGATGCGACCCCTTTCGTAGAGCGCGAGCCGGGCTGGTCGCATTTTAGAGATGCGACCCCTTTCGTCGAGCACGAGCCGGGCTGCTCGCATTTTGGAGATGCAATCGCTTTTGTCGAGCACGAGCCGAGCTGGTCGCATTTTGGAGATGCGACCGCGATTCCTCACTTCTCTTTAAAGCCAAATTTGTCTACAACAGACCAAAAATGAAAAATTGAGCCAGTGGTGGACCCCACTAGCCATCATGATTAGAACCCTACAAATTTGGGAGGGTTACCTCAACCATGAAGAAATAAGGCCAGTGCATCGACTTCCATTGCAAAGCGGGCCCTGCAAGCCTTCCGTTTTGCAAAACCCAATTTCGCAAAACACGAGTAGGTCAGTGCGTCCAATTCATTGTCCAGCGCATCATAAAATTCAGTGTTATAGTCAAAATAGCGGTGATCGTATATCATCACGATGTCCTGATCCTGCGAGCAGTCCTCGTAGCGTTAAAAGGCATCACATCTTAATATGCGAGCAGCTTGTCTCGCGAGCAGTTCCTCACTTATGAGCAGTTCTGACTACTGATGGTTAGCGAATCAGCATTTTCAGGAATTCCAGGACGTCGAGCAGTTCTGACTACACGTGGCGGTCTCCTATTGGCCGACTTCAGCTATAAATACCCCCCCTCGCCTCATTTGAAGAAATCGATCAAGAGAAGGGGAGAGCTTTAGGTCTTTGAGCTCGTCGGAATCCCTCGCCAGAATCCCACTTCCGACCGCAGCATGTCTGGTGGAGAACCTAAAAATATATAAGTGAAGTAGCGTATCACGAAATACGCTGAACAAGCTTATTTTTATCGACGCACTGACCCCAGCGCATCACGAAAATGCTCCAGTGCATCGCAAAATAGGCCAGCGGATCAAATAATTCGATATTCCAAAGTTAAACATTTTAAGGACGCACTGGCCCCGGTGTGTCACTAAAATACCCCAGCGGATCAGAAAAATACACATTCCGAAACAAAGTTATTTTAGACGCACTGGCCCCGGCGCGTCACTAAAATACCCCAGCGGATCATGAAAATAGAACATTTTTAACAATCATTTTTGGACGCAATGGCCCCAGCGCATCAGTAAAATCAGGCCAGCGGATCATAAAAATCAGCACTTCGAACGATCATTTCAGCACCTTCAAATCTTCATTTTATGACGTTTTCGAGCCCCGTTTGGGCCTATTTTAGGTATTTTGAGCATTCCAGACGCAATGGAGCAGTCAAATAACTCATCCGGCTCACCCAATGAGTAGAACGCAAGCCTTCGGAGTCCAATCCAATCCGATGAGACGAATGGAGCAATTCTCTCGAAAAGAGGCCGCCAGTGCCCAGAACCATATTGATGTATCATCATCGCATGTACTATCATAGTATGACCCGGATTTAGGTCTGGACTAAGCAAATGGGACTATGGTTAACATGATAAACCATACCAGGAGAGTTCTAAACTATCACACACAATTTGTTAAAGACTGACACTTCAAGAACAGTCGATGCCATACCCATCCAAACGACATCCGTTGGTTGAGCTGCTTAGGTACATACAACTGCAGATCGGTCTTCTCGAGGTCACCCGTTCCAGCAACGGGCGCGGGCCCAGAGTCGCACCCCTCAGTTAAAAACCCTGACAGTCTCAGCCCGAATCTCCGGTCAAAACATGGGACATAGACATTTGACTCGTACAAAGATGGATCAGTCCGTAACAAAACACAGGTCTCCGCGACCATACAAATACAGGTCTCCATGACCATACAAATACAGGTCTCTACGACCACATAAACACAGGTCTCTACGACCATGAACTCTGAGACCATAGTCCCCGCTGAGTAGTCTTTTGCCTTTTAATCAAGGGTCATCGATCATTCGATGTAATTAAGGGCTTGTGCTAGATCACGGCCTGGAATGTACAAGATCTCAGGATCTCTGGAATAAAATTCGCCTTGCGATATCTCTTCTCTTGTGTACTTTTGCGAATGCTTGTGATTGTCTATGAGTGTTTCTATTATTCAGAACCCCAGAGCAACAAAACACCATATCTCGGAAAATGTCATTGTGATCCATTTTCTAGTTCCAACAAACTGGCGACTCCGCTGGGGATCGAACTATACTAGAATCTCTGGTTATATCTGAATATAGGAACACTCTAAGATCAATTACTCACAAACACGAACTTGTGCATAGGAAGGCTATTGTGAGGCGTAATGTTTCGGCGCCACTCGGGCGTCAAACTGGCAACTCTCAACGGGAACGTTCTTCCCTTCATCTCTAAGGTAATAGACGCTTTAAAAGGTTTTCGAACCCACAAATTTTCACAACTACACGTATTTGTCTCCATCTTGCTTATTTTGTCGGTTTATGCACTACGATCGATGGGCTCATACTCCCGACCTCACTTGTGAATTGTTCTAATGATTTTTATGATGCAGCAGAATTAGCAAGATACTAGGAAAAACAGAAGAAATGGCATGCTCAACGAACAGTTTTTGCACCTTCCTTGCCTCCGGGGGCTTCAGCTTCCCTTGCTTCACCCCAACCACAACAAGTATTGGCAACTCAGGATGGCAGTTGGTCGAAACGCGCCGACAGAAGAAAGAGCAGAAGAAAGCAGCCATCTTAGCCGCACATAAGAAGGTGAACGCTGCAAGACCTCGCCCCATGATCAGGAAACAATGGCAGCCAAAACCGGGGCAAAAGATCTCTATCAGCAGTCAGGTCGCATCAACCGGGTCCTCGGTGCCTGTGATGACGATCGAATAGTTTCCACCATTGTCCAGGACCACCTGTGTCACACGTAAGTCGACCGGGACCACAATTGTGAAGAGCTCCAAGCCCATGACAGTCCTCGAGCCAGGACAGGGGCAGGTTAGAAGGCCCGACTAGTGCTGATCGCAATGGTTCAAGTTGCAGAGGTAGAAGAGGGATCGTATGAAGCGGAAGAATTGCCTACAGTCCAAGATCAGATCGATAGATTAGTTCAGGCTAATTGGGAAACGAATGAATGAATGAGGATAATTCAGGAAGCATTTACCACTTTGATAGCTCAGAATGTTACCAGAAGTCTCGTACCACCTACGCGCCCATTAGCCGAAGAATCTCAAGGGGCAGCGGAAGAGCCAGCTGACGCCGAACAACTTACCCAGGCCAGAAGAGTTCCAGCGGAGAGAGTACCAGTCCCGACTGTGTAAATGTCGAGGGAAGAACTGTCGCAAACAATCACAAGTCTCATGCGACAAGAGAAAGAAAAGGAAAGAGGAACCGGGTATAAATATCAAGTTCCATACCCACTGGAGATAGAAGAAATACCGTTTCCGGTCAACTTCAGATGTCCGAATTTCAGAAAATTCGACGGTAGAGGATCGCCGGAGGAGCATATTACTCACTTCCTCATAGCGCTGGGGAATTGGTCGGCCGTCCCATAGTATTGTATACGGCTATTCGGGTCGACGCTGACAGGAAAAACTTTCCAATGGTACATGTCGCTACCAGTCGGATCAGTGAGATCATGGGAGCAGATGCGAGACAGTTTTATCTCAAAATTCTTCTCTACAGAAAGAGAAACGTCAGCCACAATCTGGCCTTGATCAGACAGAGACAGGGCGAACCTATGGAAAAATTCATGGACCGATGGGGGACGATAGCTGCTCAATGCCAAGAGCTGCCTAGTGAGAAAGAACAGATGAAGATGTGTATGCGAGCCCTAGACTCAATGATATCATACGAATTATCGGGGAATAGTTTTCACTCTTTTCGAGAACTGGCCACCAAAGTGCACCTGGTAGAAGAAGCCGTAGACGGGTGAACTTCAGGCCCGAAAGGCAAAGAAGAGAAGGAGTAAGGGTCGCAGAAGCGCACAATATAAATAAAGGCAAAGGTATGATAGATCGTAAGTGATTCGCCGTAGATCCCAAGACAGACACGAAAGCAACGCCTACCCAAGACAGAGGCAAGAGGCCTTATGTTTCTCAAAGAATAACAATAGCCGAGAGAGAAAGAGCCAACGGCCTGTACACCTTCGACATGGCCGATCTGATCCCCATCATGGAACAACTAGTGGAAGAGAATGTGATCTGCTTACCAGAACCGATTCAGCCACACGAGGTTGGGAAGGTGAATGATCCTCGGTATTGTAAATACAATCAGTGTCTGAGCCACAAGATGGAAGACTGTTTTAGTCTAAAGGGAAGAATACAGGGATTGATCAGCCAAGGGGTGATCAGTATGAAGTCACCAGAAACGACAACAAAGGAAACATCTGGGGTAGTTTCAGCCTTCCCCTCAGACGAAAGCATCCAATTGCACGTCCCGTTCCCTGAACCTGAAGAACCCTGGACTTTGGTTAGCAGCCGGAAGAGGCTCGAGAATCGAAGAAGACTTCTCAACCGCAAGAAGAAAGGGACGAGAAAGAAGGATAGCCAAGAGAAGAGCCGACTAATAGAGGCTCAGGTACATTGTGCAATGGTATCATTCACCGAACAACCATCAACGGGAGAGACATTACGGGTAGGTAAAGAAGAAGTCAATGTCGTCATCCTCCGATCCGGAAGGCAAATGCCGGAACGCGCTCGGCCAGAACCGGTCGACCCGATGCAAGAAGACGGAAACCCAGATATACCATCAACGAGGCCCCAGGGGCAGAAGTTGAAAGAGAAAGTTGTTGAGGCCACGACCAGTCGGCCAGAGCCAAGGCAAGGGGCAGCACCGGTAGCATATGATGTCGTATCACACCTGCGAAAGGTCCCAGCTCGCTTGAGCATATACGACGCCTTGTGTCTCTCAAAAGTATATAGAGAGACGTTGATCATCGCGCTGTTAGACAGTGAAGTCAAAGAAGTGATGATGGCAGAAATTGAAACAGAAATGAACAATCCTGATAAATTCTGGGAAGGAAATGCACCGATCTAGCAAGCAATGCAGATAGATCACCCCTCTGTAATCACATTCTTCGAAGAAGACCGCATGATTGAAGCAACAGACCACAATCGCCCTATGATGGTTACGGGGACGATTAGAGACATAGAAGTTAAGCGATGTATGCTTGACGATGGGTCCGCAGTAAACATCATGTCGTTGAAAACACTGCAGCAGTTGGGCCACAGACCTCAGCCCTGCATCCCAGCACCATGGTTATTCAAGGGTTTAATCAAGATAGCCAACGCACTCTGGGGTCGATCACCGTGATGCTAGAAATTGAAGAGCTAAAGACGAAAGTAACGTGCCAAGTAATCGACGCAGTAACAACATATAATCTTTTGTTAGGGAGGCCATGACTCCATCAGAACCGCGTTATTTCCTCAACCTACCATCAATGCTTCAAGTATAACAGAGAGAGAGTTCAGTACAGAGTGGCAGCAGACCCAAAGCCGTATACGATCGCAGAATCATTCTTAGCCGATGCCCGATACTATGACCTGGTCGACGAAAGAGAGGTAAAAAAGAAGCCCGATGTAACGCAGAAAGGGCAAGGAGCGAAACCTAGAGTCAAAAAGTTTGAATAGAGAAGCAAACCTTAGTTCATTACTCAGAAAGAAGCCGCAAGTCAGTCAGCTGAAGAACCTCAAGGGACTACCAAGAAATTTTATATAATCCCGAAACACTTGCGACAGCCAGGGCAATCCGTCCTAGAGATGATATCGAATCAGCACACGAGTGTGCTCAAATCTAGCTTCAACATGCCAGTACCGAAAATAGGAAAAGTTAAGCCTTTCCCAAGAGCTCCTAGCCAGTTTGTGGTACCGCCCAGTGCCAATATGAAGAAAGAAATCAAATTCTATTCAGTGTCGAATGAATCTGTGCAGTCTAAGGACGAGGCCGAGAAATCACCCCGCTTACCCCAACCGATAGAAGAGGGAAGATACAGTGAAGCCAGCCGTAACATCATGAAGAATATGGGCTTCTGTTACTCGGAATCAGGCTCGAATGGTAGAATGTTAGCACCATTCGAAGAAAACACTGAAGCCTACCAAGGAAGAGAAGGGTTAGGGGCAAAGATGAAGATTAGACATGTCAACATGGTGACAATCAGTCCCACAGAAGAGGTGCAGCTACAAGAAGTAGCCGACGTCATCCAACCTGGTGCCGCACCCGCGTAGATAGAGGATGGGGGACAGCCCACGATAGATGAGCTTGAAGAAATAAATCTGGGAACCCCAGAGGACCCTGGAAACACGTTTCTGAGCAAGAATGTCCCAGAGGAAGAGAGGGAGAAATATATTCAGCTGTTGAAAGAAAACAAAGATATATTTGCTTGGACTTACTCAGAAATGCCAGGGCTCAGTCCAACAATTGCGATGCACAAGTTAGGCATCCTGAAAGGGAAGAAGGCAGTCAAACAACCCCAACGACGATTCCATCCAGACATAGTACCCAAAATCGAAGAAGAGGTCGAGAAGTTAATCCAAGCTGGGTTCATCCGAGAAGTCAAATACCCACGATGGATTTCGAATATTGTGCCGGTCAAGAAAAAGAGCGGTCAAATCCGAATCTGCGTAGACTTTCGGAACCTCAATGAAGCATGTCCTAAATATGATTTCCCACTGCCTATCCCAGAACTACTGATCGACAGCACAACAGGATACACAGTGATGTCCTTTATGGACGGTTATTCGGGGTATAATCAGATTCGTATGGCCCCAGAGGATGAAGAATCGACAGCCTTCCGTATGACACTAGGCATATACTGTTATCGTGTAATGCCGTTTGGGTTGAAAAATGCAGGGGCAACATATTAGCGCGCGATGCAAGTAATCTTCTAGGACATGATGCATAAGCACGTCGAATGCTACGTGGACGATCTGGTAGTGAGGTCGGCCGAACATGAGCAGCATAGAGAGCATCTACGGCAAGTGTTTCAAAGACCGAGGAAGAAAAGCCTCCGTATGAACCCGTTGAAATGCGTGTTCGGAGTTTCCTTTGGCAAGTTCCTGGGATTTGTTATCAGACATCGAGGCATAGAAATCGACCTGACAAAGATTAAGGCAATCAGGGAGATGCCACCCCCGAAGAATCTCAAAGAGCTGAAAAGTTTCCAAGGCAGGGTCGCATACTTAAGAAGATTCATCTCGAACTTATCAGGCCATTGTCAGCCATTTTCACGTCTTAACAAGAAAGGAGTCTGGTTCGAGTGAGATGACGCTTGCCAAAAAGCATTCGACTCTCTGAAAGACCTGATCGAAAAGTCTCCAGTCCTCATAGCACCGATCAAAGGAGAGCCACTAATCCTCTACATTGCCATAGGCGAAAATTCACTGGGAGCCCTCCTAGCCCAGAAGAACGAAGAAGGAAAGGAAGGCGTGCTCTATTACCTGAGCCGCACATTAGTGGGAGCCGAGTTTAACTACTCAGCGATTGAAAAGATCTATCTGGCATTAATCTTTGCAGTAAAAAAACTCAGACATTACTGTCTCTCTCACCAGATAACATTGATATCCAAAGCGGATCCTCTCAAGTTTCTCATGAACAGACCCATGTTGTCTGGGCAGTTAGCCAAGTGGGCCCTTCTCTTGTCAGAATTTGACTTGACATACATGCCGGCTCTGGCTATCAAGGGGTAGGCAATTGCAGACTTCCTAGCAGCACATCCGGTAGCAAGTGGTGAAGAAATAGAATATGACCTCCCAGATGATCAGGTTATGACAGTTAATGAAGCACGCCATTGGGAGATGTATTTCGATGGTGCGGCCAGAGCGATAGGGTTAGGGGTAGGAGTTATATTCGTCAGCCCGCAAGGGGACCTATTACCCTATTCATTCACAATAGTCCCAGCATGCACCAACAATGAAGCAGAGTACCAGGCTCTTATTATCGGGTTATAATTGGCCCTGGAAATGCATATTAAGGAAATACGTATCTATGGAGATTCTAGGCTTGTCATCGGACAACTGATGACAGAATACGAAGTCCGCAAACCCGAGCTATCGCCCTATTGCCATCAAGCGCAGTCAATGTTCGACCAGTTTCGGAACAGCAGTATCTCACATATACCAAGGCAGGAGAATGTACGAGCAGATGCACTAGCTAGTCTAGTCGCTGCTTTGGCTAATCCCGGGGGCAGCCCACTTCAGGTAACGATTGAAGAAAGAAGAATTCTGCTGACAACCGCATTGCGCAATGGAGAATTGAGCGCCAATCCCATTTGCTGCTTCGAAATTACAGAGGAAGATGATTGAAGAAAATCATTCATCGATTATCTAAAGTACGGACTTCTACCGGAGGATCCCAAAATGCACACACAAATCAGAAGACTGCGCCAATTCATTCATACTCCAGAATGAGGTACTTTATAAACGGTCCTACGAGGGAGTACTGCTGCGGTGTCTGGGCCCAGATGAAGCACGTGACACACTGAAAGAAGCTCACGGAGGAGAATGCGGTGCTCACCAGGGAGGGAACAATTTACATCATCGTGTGCGACACATGGGTTACTACTGGCCTGCTATGACGAAGGACGCGATAGAATATGTCAAGAAGTGTCACCAGTGTCAAATCCATGCCGATATCATACATTCACCACCGGAAGAATTGCATCAGTCGGTGATGTCCTGGCCTTTCGCAGCCTGGGGCATGGACGTGATTGGGCCGATTAGTCCACCATCCTCCTAGGGGCATCAGTACATCCTTGCAGCGACCGATTATTTCTCCAAATGGGCTGAGGCAGTCGCCCTGAGAAATGTGAAAGCCAAACATGTCGAAGGTTTCATTCGTCACGCCATACTGTACCGGCATGGTATCCCTGAAAGAATTACCACGGACAATGGGACGCCCTTCAAGAACGCTACTATTGACAAGCTGTGCGCAAAGTTCAAGATCAAGCACTGCTATTCATTGCCTTATTACCCTCCTGTGAATGGATTGGCCGAGGCATTCAATAAGACTATCGTGAAGATCCTGAAAAAGACAGTGGCAGAAAATAAGAAGGACTTGGACAGACGATTACCCGAAGCATTATGGGCATATCGAACTACGCACCGCACAGCTACTCGAGCCACACCCTACTCACTAGTATACGGTACGGAAGCTGTGATCCCGATGAAAATACAGGTTGAGTCACTACAGGTCGCTCTCCTGACACTCCCTGACAACTAAGCACAATGCCAAGATCAGAATGGCCGAACTCGATGATTTAGATGAAAAGAGGATCGCCGCCCAACAAAGGCTCGAAATGTATCAAAAGCAAATTTCAGCCGCGTACGATAAGCGTGTCAGGGACAGATCATTCAAGAAGGGTGATCTCGTGTTAATGATGAAGCGTCCGGCACCGACCCAAGGACCGAAAAGTAAATTTAACCCGAAATGGGATCCCGTCTGCATCATCGACGAAGTATATTCCAACGGAGCCTATCGGGTAATAGATTACAAAGGGCAGGGCATCAGTTTGCTAGTGAATGGCCGATTTTTGAAAAGATATTACACCTAACATAGGCTTATCATCGCAAGTTGTAAACACCCCAGTAGAGGAAAAGTGTAATAAAGTAGATACCGAAAGAAAGGATACCATACAATGACTAAACCAAAATGCTAATCATCTACTTTATGCTTGCACAGGTATCAGAAAGGTCGTTAAGGCTCAAGACACGTCAAGCAGGACGCCATACCTTTTCGAGACCATTGAAAATCGGGATAAGCCCTAAGCCAAGGCTCGGCTACATCTTCGTTCACATGTGTAGGTTTGAGTCCTAACAGGGGGACGTTCCTTCCCAAATAGCACAATCTATCTGCATTCAACTCAAATAAAACGACGAACAGGCTAAGAGCACAATATAAACTCAGAGCTACAATAATATACGTATTGTTACAACATCCATTGCAGTGTGTTTCCAATTACAAAAGAATCATCATTACAGCTTAACCGTCTAAAGTTCTCAAACATTGTTCTAATAGGTTAACTGTAGATTCTTCGATCGCCTTCTGTCTTGCCTCAGCCTCGGCCAAAACTTGGGCAGGGTCAAGGGTGTCTTGAAGAGACTGTTTCAGCTCGGCAACCTGTGCCCTTATAGCAGTGCATCTTGCTTCGTGCTGGTCGACGGAAGATTGCAGACGTGCCTTCTGACCACTGAACTTCGAGAGTTTAAGATGGACGACAGAATGTTCGGCTCGTAGCTGGGCCATCTCATTCTCAATCTCTGCAAGGCGTTCAGTCGCTTATTGACACTCAACATCGGCAGCCTGCCAATCTTTCCTTACTGCAGCCGCATCCGCCTCGTGTAATTCAAGCTTCAGAAGGAGGGACCGCAAGTGATCGTGTATTTTCTCAACAGAAGGGTCAACCTTGAGGTGCCTTGCCTCGTTCACCTGAGCCATCCCAGTCCTTGAATTGGGACACGTGGCTGACTATCGAAGAGATGTCAATCCCGAGCCACGTGGTGTTGAGTTCTAGTGCCTGCAGCGCTTCGTCCAAAATGGACCATTCGTCTCTGTTTTTTAACGAATCGACGATGTCGGACAGTAAGCTCTTAAGAAGATTCGCTTTGGTCCTTGATAAGCCTCGGAGAGATGAAAGGAACACATCAGGCAAAACTACAAGAACCGGGACACTGATGGGAGCGGCTGCCAACCAAAGAAATGATAAACATTAGCACACCGAAGAAAGAAAAAGAAGTAAACAAGTTAATAAGGCTAGTAGTATACCAGCGGGAGCTTCATTGAACGGAGCACTGGTGGAAGCAACGGGCACTGATAATGCTGGGGCACGTTCAGTCACAGTCTCCGTTGCTAGCTCGGGCAGTTTAGGAGAAGAAGGCACGATTGTCTCAGGGGCAGTGGTGGCCGGAATCGATTTGACAACAGGAGTTACTTCCGTGACAGACAACATCCGAGGGCATGGTTTCTTGGGCAGGAGGTGCTACCCCTTCTGTAATAATAGCAGGGCCTGCCTCAGGAGTAGGGTTAGGGTTTACTGCGGCTATAGTACTGACAGGGTCGGCAAGAGGGGGATCTTCAGCTTGTGGCCCACCGTCAAGGTCCATAGGGATGGGTTCTGTGTCTGCTTCGGGAACAGATCTGTCATATATCGGCTCGTTACCTTCACCCTCTTCCGTGGGACGATTTCCACTGAGGTCTGCCTGTGAGCTCATCTCCCCTTCCTCCCTTGGTCCAGTCGCGTCGTCAATCGGGACGCTGCCGGCAGCCTCAGAGAGTCAACTCCGTGCCTTCTCGGCCTTGTACAGCTTTCACAGGTCCTTTATTTTCTTTCCTCCATCAGCAACGGGGACGCGATGAGCGGTCTTCACTCGAGGCCCAGACCGCTTAGGAGATGGCTCTGAATCACTGTCTCTTGGAACAGAACGTCTGGATTGACTCGTCTGACTCGTCTGACTCGCTGGGCTCTGATGACGACCTTCCTGACTACCAGTCAAGGGGGTCGCCGCAGCTGCAACACCACCCTCTCCCCCACCCTCGATGTCTTCATCACCATCACCACCCCCAACATCGCCGCCACCTTCTCCGTCATTACCATCCCCAACATCTTCGTCGTGGTCACCGGCACCACCAACATTGTCAACCCCATCGTCACCGTCATCGTCGCCGCCTTCATCATCATCACCAATGTCATAACCCTCTCTCTGCCCCTCTGTTATGGGACCCACTAGTAGAGAACTCTGATCTCCCCGCAGCGCAATTCTTTGCCCATAATCATGAATAAGTATGCAGCTCTCGCCAGCGCGTGCATAAAGTCACGAAGCATGACGCGCTACACATGGCGCGCTGGTAAAAGGGTTTTGCGCAAGGCACGCGAGTACGCGCTGGGCTCAGCGCGTCATGAAAATGGCGTATTCACCAAAGTTCAAAAGATGGCACGAGCTGACCCTAGCGCGTTCAAAATTCGAAGAAATCACCCAAGTCTATTTTTAGGCCGCGCTGATGGTAGCGCGTCAAATAGATCACGAACCTTGAATTGATCGATGAGCTGGATAATAAATTAACGCCCTGGCGATAATTGTTTGACGCGCTGGAGATTTTTTTCGACGCGTTGGCAGAGAGCACTGGTCGCCAAAAATGTGAGGTGAAATGACCGAATGGCCCGGACTTTCCTATTTATAGTGGGACCCGCAAAATTCGACGCGATGCAATGGACGTCCGACGTCCAACCCAACACATCAGAGGGGCATCTGTTGGGGTCCCAAAAGTCAAGGTCTTCGAAACAATGATTATGAGTGCCCAAATCATCACCTGATTAGATTTAGGGCCAGTGCATCGGAAATCGCGACGAAAATCACGTCAAAATTTTGTAATAAGGTCCTCCAGACGTTCAGCCTGAGATGAGGGCCATCCATGCCCGAGACCAGAAACCGCGACCGCTCATATGTCGGGAGCTGTTCATAGCCAGAGCGCTCGCATTCTGGGTGCGACCCCTTCGACGATAAACGAGCCGGGTTGGTCGCATTTTGGAGATGCGACCCCTTTTGTAGAGCGCGAGCCGGGCTGGTCGCATTTTGGAGATGCGACCCCTTTCGTAGAGCGCGAGCCGGGCTGGTCGCATTTTGGAGATGCGACCCCTTTCGTCGAGCACGAGCCGGGCTGCTCACATTTTGGAGATGCGACCGCTTTCATCTAGCACGAGCCGGGCTGGTCGCTTTTTGGAGATGCGACCGCGATTCCTCACTTCTCTTTAAAGTCAAATTTGTCTACAACAGACCAAAAATGAAAAATTGAGCCAGTGGTGGACCCCACCGGCCATCATGATCAGAACCCTACAAATTTGGGAGGGTTACCTCAACTATGAAGAAATAAGGCCAGTGCATCGACTTCCATCGCAAAGCGGGCCCCGCAAGCCCTCCGTTTTGCAAAACCCAATTTCGCAAAACACGAGTAGGTCAGTGCGTCCAATTCATTGTCCAGCGCATCATAAAATTCAGTGTTATAGTCAAAATAGCGGTGATCGTATATCATCACGATGTCCTGATCCTGCGAGCAGTCCTCGTAGCGTTAAAAGGCGTCACATCTTAATATGCGAGTAGCTTGTCTCGCGAGCAGTTCCCGACTTATGAGAAGTTCTGACTACTGATGGTTAGCGAATCAGCATTTTCAGGAATTCCAGGACGTCGAGCAGTTCTGACTACACGTGGCGGTCTCCTATTGGCCGACTTCAGCTATAAATACCCCCCCTCGCCTCATTTGAAGAAATCGATCAAGAGAAGGAGAGAGCTTTAGGTCTTTGAGCTCGCCGGAATCCCTCGCCAGAATCCTACTTCCGACCGCAGCAGGTCTGGTGGAGAACCTAAAAATATATAAGTGAAGTAGCGCATCACGAAATACGCTGAACAAGCTTATTTTTATCGACGCACTGACCCCAGCGCATCACGAAAATGCTCCAGCGCATCGCAAAATAGGCCAGCGGATCAAATAATTCGATATTCCAAAGTTAAACATTTTAAGGACGCACTGGCCCCGGCGCTTCACTAAAATACCCCAGCGGATCAGAAAAATACAGATTCCAAAACAAAGTTATTTTAGACGCACTGGCCTCCGCGCGTCATTAAAATACCCCAGCGGATCATGAAAATAGAACATTTTTAACAATCATTTTTGGACGCACTGGCCCCAGCGCATCAGTAAAATCAGGCCAGCGGATCATAAAAATCAGCACTTCGAACGATCATTTCAGCACCTTTAAATCTTCATTTTATGACGTTTTCGAGCCCCGTTTGGGCCTATTTTGGATATTTTGAGCATTCCGAACGCAATGGAGCAGTCAAATAACTCATCCGGCCCACCCAATGAGCAGAACGCAAGCCTTCGGAGTCTGATCCAATCCGACGAGACGAATGGAGCAATTCTTCCGAAAAGAGGCCGCCAGTGCCCAGAACCATACTGATGTATCATCATTGCATGTACTATCATAGTATGACCCGGATTCAGGTCTGGACTAAGCAAATGAGACTATGGTTAACACGATAAACCATACCAGGAGAGTTCTAAACTATCACACACAATTTGTTAAAGACTGACACTTCAAGAACAGTCGATGCCCTACCCATCCAAACAGCATCTGTTGGTTGAGCTGCTCAGGTACATACAACTGCAGATTAGTCTTCCCGAGGTCACCCGTTCCAGCAATAGGCGCGGGCCCAAAGTCACACCCCTCAGTTAAAAACCCCTACAGTCTCAGCCCGGATCTCCGGTCAAAACATGGGACATAGACATCTGACTCGTACAAAGATGGATCAGTCCGTAACAAAACACAGGTCTCCGCGACCATACAAATACAGGTCTCCATGACCATACAAATACAGGTCTCTACGACCACACAAACACAGGTCTCCACGACCATGAACTCTGAGACCATAGTCCCCTGCTGAGTAGTCTTTTGCCTTTTAATCAAGGGTCATCGATCATTCGATGTAATTAAGGGCTTGTGCCAGATCACAGGCCTGGAATGTACAAGATCTCAGGATCTGATCTGGAATAAAATTCGCCTTGCGATATCTCTTCTCTTGTGTACTTTTGTGAAGCTTGTGATTGTCTATGAGTGTTTCTATTATTCAGAACCCCAGAGCAACAAAACACCACATCTCGAAAAGTGTCATTGTGATCCATTTTCTAGTTCTAACAATCGACGAAATTATTGTCGACGAAGTTTTTTTCGTGGCTAATTCTAATTTTCACCGACGAAATTAATATTTTGTCAGTACAAGCCTACACTTCCTTCGCGCTCCCACCAAAAACGTTCCTGTCACTATTTATAACGATGGGATGACACTTTTACCAACGAAATTAACAAATCGTCGGTAAAAAATATTTTGCCGACTAATATTTTCATCGATAAAAACATTTTTTACCGACGAAATTTATACGTCGTTGGTAACAATGATAGAGCACGGGTGGGCCCCACTTGAATATGGTTTTTATCGACGAAATTTACACGTCGTCGGTAACAATGATAAAGCATGGGTGGGCCCCACTTAAATTTGTAGAAGGTTTTTACCGATGAACATTTTCATCGGTAATAATCTTATGTTTTAACTTCGAATTGACTCCAGCAAGCCCCCATCTCTTTCACTCTCTCTCAGTTCTCTCTCTCTCTCTCTCTCTCTCTCTCTCTCTCTCTCTCAACGGTCGTCACCGCCGCACACCGCATGCCCTTCTCTCTGCCATCACCGCCACACACCATTCTCTCCGCTAACCCCCCCTCTCTCTCTCTTCTCTCTCTCTCTTCTCTCTCTCTCTCTCTCTCTCTTTTCCTTCTCCCTCTATTTCCTCTCTCTCTCTCTCATTCACACTGTCCCCCTCCATTGTTTGTGGGACCCACTATTGCTGTCCATTGCTTATGGGGCCCACCGTCGCTGTCCACTGGTTGTGTGTCCCACTGTTGATGTCCACTGTTTTGTGGGGCCCACCGTCGATGTATAGTACTGTTTTGTAGGGCCCACTATTTTAGTAGATCCCTGATTAGGGATCTATTTTGAATCCCTAATTAGGAATTTATTTTGAAAGTCCCTAATTAGGGATTTCTTAATTAAAATCCCTAATTTGGGAATTTCAATTCCGAAAGAAAATAAAAAAATTATGGATATCCAAATCTGAAGTGGACCACACCACTAGAAATAGTGTCCATTGGTTGTGGGGCCCACCGTCACTGTCCACTGCTTGTGGCGCCCACCGGTCCGATGTCCACTATTTTGTGGGGCCCACTGTTTTAGTAAATACCTAATTGGGATTTCTTAATTTAAATCCCTAATTTGGGATTTTCAATCCAAAATAAAATAAAAAAAATTATGGATATCCAAATCTCAAGTGGACCACCACTAGAAACAGTGTGATTGAGTGCCCCACCATTAAAATTTCCAAAGGGCTCATCGTAAGGTTTTGGTAGTGTTTATTTGAAATCCAAGCTCTTTATAATGTCAATAAGGTCTTGATGAAGGTAAAATTTAAATATCCATTTAATCCAAAACTTTTGCGGCCCACAAAACGTATTTAATAGTTATTAATCACTTTTTATAGTGGCATGGTCCACCTGAGATTTGAATCTTCTTAGGGTTTGGAATCACATCCTACAATGATATGAAAAAATAGATAGATGACTTCGATATATAAACAATACATCAAGATGGGCCCCACATGGTAGGGTGACACCCACTAAGTTGTTCCCAGGGTAACACCTAATTCGCGCCCCTAAGAGTCCACCATTATGTATGATTGCTTGTGGGGCCTACAAGTCTGTATTCAACTAGGTGCATGGGAAGGAATCCATTCGCTTAGCCTATCGGATGAAAGTTAATTCATGCAAGGGTCCTTAAAAGGTGGGAACCACTATTCGACCATGATGGTGTTGTCCATTTGCCATGGACAGTACTGTGTATGCGAAATTGTTAGAGTAGACCCGGATGTGCGTCGGAGTTATCTGTGGTTGATTCCTGGGGATGTATGTGTGGATATATTTGGCTTATTATTAATAGTTATTTTTATCCACAAATGGTAGTATAATACAATCAGTTAGCCTATTTGGAGATTTCTATATTGCCGAGCATAGATAAAGTGTGTTATGGAGGTATAGAAATATGCCAAATTGTCCTGTTAGACAGTCCAAGGTTGGATAGATTGGAATGTTTTCGTTGTTTGTCATTTACATGCTCTGTCATTAGTTTCGTGTGGCATCTTCCCTATTCTCTCTAGATATGTTTCTTATGTTTATTTCCATTGTCAATAATCCACACAATGTGTGAATACTTGACGTGGAAATTAAATGTAAGATAAATATATCTGGAGAGATAGGGAAAAATGCTGCCGAAATTTAGGCTTGGGCATTTAAATGGAAAATAATGAAAGCATTTCAACCTATCAATCCTTGGATGGGCGAGTGATTGTATTATATTATCATTTAGTGGCGAATTAGATGATGAACGTGATACTTGTGATTAAGAGTGGTTGATCCAAACGGATGTTGAGTGGAGGTCCCTGGAAGGTGGGAACCGCTGTTATGACCATGATGAAGCTGTCCATTTCCTATGGACATCAATATGGATGGCCTGGCCATTTAGACAGGCTTGTGTTTGTGTCAAGCAGACCCGGATTTGCGTCGAAGCTATCCGTGAGTTGGTTGAGTCTCCAAGACCTAAACCCTTAACGTTAAACCCTAATCCTAAACCCTCAACCTAAAATTAAAACCTAAAAGTAAACATCATGGTGGGGACAATGCCCCCGATCGATGATTCCATCTTGAGACCCACCATGATGGTTATTTGAGATCCAACCTGTTGGTAAGTTCACACAAACCTATATATATATATATATATATATATATATATATATATATATATATATATATATATATATATAAATGAAGTATATATTTAAGCTGTTATTTAGATCAAGCTGATATTTATTTTTTCCTTTCATTAATCCCTGTGTGATCTTGTGAACAGGTTGGATGAGAAATAAACATCACTACAGGCCCTATAAAGGTTTCAATGATGGAAATCATTATACCCATTGTTTCTTGTGGTCCACCTGAGTTTTGGATATGATTTAATTTTTCTTTCAACCCCTTAAATGATCTGGAAAAGAAGATGGATGGTGTAGATGGACGGTGTAGATAAACTACATATATTTATAGTGGGTCCAACTGAGCGTACTGAGTAACTCAGGACGCAATCCGATTTCTAGCGTAACTAGCTTAGTGGGTTAGGCCTTCACTGTGGGACCCAACTCGATCTATGTGTTGTACATCTACGCCGTCCATCTGCATTTGCAGCAGCTCATTTTAGAGGATCTCCCAAATTGAGGCACATCCAAAGATGAAGTGTAGATCACGCCACAGGAAAACAATGGTGATTGAATGCCTAGCGTTAAAAACTTTATAGGGCCCACTATAATGTTTATTTGGCATTAAATATGTTGATAAGATCAAATAGATCCTAAACCTATAACACTAACCTAAACCTACAATCCTAAACATGTTGGTAAGGTCATTAGACTCCACCAAAGAAAACAATAGGGACAGTAATGCAACCGTTGAAGCATTCCTAAGGCCTCTGATGATGTTTATTTAAGATCCAACTTGTTCATAAGTTCACACTGACATGGAAGAAGGGAAAACACAAATATCTTCTTGATCGAAAACTTTTGTGGCCCCAAGAACTTTTTAATGGTAGGAGATCAATCCTCACCGATTTCTTTGGTGGGGTCCACTTGAGCTTTAGATATGTCTCATTCTTTAGCTCATGCCTTAAAATGATCTCTCCAAATGAATGAACCCGCATAAGTTGATGACGTCACATCAGTAGCCAATAGCTACTCAACTTGTCAGTAGCTAATTCGCGTCCGGATACGTAAACCTATAACCTAAACCTAAACCCAAACCCGAAACCCTTAACCTAAACTTACACCTAAACCTAAACTCAATTCACTTAACCTAAACCTACACCTATTCCTAAACCTCTAACCCTAACCTAAACCTAAACCTAAACTTTAAAACCTAAACCTAAACCCGATCCCGAACCCGAATTCCTAAACCTAAACCTAAACTCAATTCACTTAACCAAAACCTACACTTATTCCTAAACCTCTAACCCTAACCTAAACCTAAACCTAAACTTTAAAACCTAAACCTAAACCCGATCCCGAACCTGAATTCCTAAACCTAAGCCTAAACTTAAACCTAAACTCAATTCACTTAACCTAAACCTACACCTATTCCTAAACCTTTAACCTAAACCTAAACCTAAACTTTAAAACCTAAACCTAAACCCGATCCCGAACCCGAATTCCTAAACCTAAGCCTAAACTTAAACCTAAACTCAATTCACTTAACCTAAACCTACACCTATTCCTAAACCTCTAACCTATACATAAACCTAAACCAAAACTTTAAAACCTAAACCTAAACCGATCCCGAACCCGAATTCCTAAACCTAAGCCTAAACTTAAACGTAAACTCAATTCACTTAACCTAAACCTACGCCTATTCCTAAACCTTTAACCTAAACATAAACCTAAACCTCAATACGATCCTGAACCCAAATTCCTAAACCTAAGACTAAACTTAACCTAACTCAATTTACTTAACCTAAACCTACACCTATTCCTAAACCTCTAACCTGAACCTAAACCTAAACTTTAAAATCTAAACCTAAACTCGATTTCGAACCCGAATTCATAAACCTAAGCCTAAACCTGAACCTAAACCCAATTCACTCAACCTAAACTTACACCTATTCCTAAACCTCTAACCCTAACCTAAACCTAAATCTAAACCCGATTCTGAACCTGAATTCCTAAACCTAAGCCAAAACTTAAACCTAAACTCAATTCACTTAACCTAAACCTACACCTATTCCTAAACCTCTAACCCTAACCTAAACCTAAACTTATTTTCGTAAACTGACTCTAATCTTTGCATTGTAGATATAGATAAGAGTTGGATGTGAGCTAAGAATAGGTTTGGCCCAGAGTATAAAGAAGGGGGTTAAAGAGTTCATGAAATTTGCGCAATAACGGGTAAATTCAGGTAATAGGATTAGGTGTACATGCCGAAAATGCAAGAACATGGTTCATAAGACTTTAGACAAAGTAGAAGGCGATTTGTTCATAGTTGGGATTGACCAGGGTTACATTTAGTGGATCCATCATGGTGAAGACTTCCACCAAGGAGCTGAGGCCACTGAAGTCCTTGCTGACCCAATTGTGCTGGATAACGAGGATAAAGACGTTAACGAAATGCAAGATATCATAGGGGATGTATTAAGGGGAACAATTGCGGATATTGATTTTGTAGCGACAGGTAATAGCCAGGATATTCCTCTTATGGGTGATGTCGAATCAGAAAAGTTTAGTGGGTTGTTGAGGGATGCGCAACGTCCACTCTATTCGGGGTGTAAGAACTTCTCCAAGTTGAATTGCCTTACAAGGTTACTTCATTTGAAGATAATAAATCGTTAGAGTAATAACTCGTTCGACATGTTGCTTGGCTTGTTGAAAAAAGCATTACCGGACGGTGAGACATTGCCTAAGTCTCATTACGAGGCAAAATCCTTAATGCGAGACTTGGGCCTTGGTTACATCCACATACATGCATGTATAAATGATTGTGTATTGTATTGGAAAGAGCATAAAAATGTTGAAGAGTGTCCAGAATGTGGAGAGTTTCGGTGGAAGTGTGACGAAGCTAAGCGTAAGAAAATCCCGCAAAAGGTGTTAAGGTACTTCCCATTGAAACCCAGATTGCAAAGATTGTTTACGTCCAGCAAGATGGCTGAAGATATGAGGTAGCATAAAGAGAAACGTGTTTATGATGATAGTACATTGAGGCACCCTGCTGACTCTAAAGCCTGGCAAAGTTTTGATGAGCAATATGACTGGTTTACAATGGATTCTCGCAATGTTCGACAGGTCTTGCAAATGATGGTTTTAATCCATTTGGTAATATGAGTAGCTCGTATAATATGTGGCCATTGGTACTTATGCCCTACAATTTAGCTCCTTGGTTGTGTATGAAGGAGTCATTTTTCATGATGTCATTGCTTATTCCTGGACCCAGGTCACCTGGGAATGATATCGATGTGTATTTGTGACCGTTAGTAGACGAGTTAAACGAGTTGTGGAGTGAAGGTGTACAGACGTATGACACATTTGCAGGACAAACATTTCGATTGCATACAGCGATCTTGTGGACAATAAATGACTTCCCTGCGTATGAAAATTTATCTGGGTAGAGCACAAAGGCAAAGTTGGCTTGTTCAACATGTAGTATTGAGACTTGTTCATTGTCATTGAAGCATGGTAAAAAAAGGTGTTATATGGGCCATCGTCGCTTCCTTCCAAGCAATCATAGTTGGTGCAGGAAGACGATGATCTTTGATAGTAAACAATATCATAGGCCACCATTGAAAGAGCTATATGGAGAAGACGTGATACAACAACTGAGTAACATTGGAGAAGTTAGATTTGGTAAGGTACCGCACTTGAAGAAGTGGAAACGTACAGTATTGAAGTATAACTGGAGGAAGAAGAGCATTTTTTTGAGTTACCCTATTGGAGTGATATGAAATTGTGACACAACTTGGATGTCATGCATATTGAGAAGAATATATGTGGTAATGTCTTCAGAACATTGATGAACATAAAAAAGAAAACAAAAGACAGTTTTAAGGCTCGATTGGATCTACAAGCAATGGGTTTAAGGAAATAGTTGCACTTGCAACCACATGAAAATTCATATACTATACCAGTAGTCTGCTACACATTGAAACAACTAGAGAAAAAGCGTATATGTGAATGGTTGAGATCGGTCAAGTTTTTCAATGGGTATGCATTGAATATCTCTCGACGCGTAAACATTACGGACTGTAAGGTAACAAGAATGAAAAGTCATGACTATCATGTCCTTCTGCAACGTCTATTACCGATCGTGATTCATGGATTCTTGAGCAAGGATATCAGTGCGGCGCTGATTGAGTTGGGGATATTCTTTAAGGATTTGTATTCGAAATCATTGAATGTAGATGTTATTAAACAACTGGAGAGGGACATTGTTGTAATCCTTTGTAGACTTGAAAGAATATTTCCACCTGTATTTTTCGATGTCATGGTACACCTAGCAATTCACTTACCGCACGAGGGAAGCTTGCAGGCCCAGTACAATATCGTTAGATGTATTCGATTGAAAGGTGGTAGAACTTATTAAATTTTTTATTCATTCCATAAGCTACATATATCCATATTTTCATACTATAACATAATGGTTTTATATACAGATACCTTCACACACTAAAATGATTTGTGAAGAATAAGATACGTCCAGAGGGATCCATTGATGAGGCGTATATTGATAATGAGTGCCTGACATTTTGCTCCATGTATCTTTGTGGCATAGAGACTAGATTCAACCGAGAAGATCGGAATGTCGATGAAGGTCAGGAGCATAAACAAGGACTTATATTTGTATTCGCATTTAATGTTCGTCCTTTAGGATCCCCGACATTTCAGGATATGGACCTTAGGGATCAAGCAAAGGCACGGTGATATGTATTACATAATTGTGAAGAAATAGAGTCGTACTTGGAGTAGGTCTTCCCTCAATACTTGTATATCTACATACGATGATCTTAATGTTTCTTGCTGATGACGTGCCAATTATGTGTAGCGAATACATCGAGGATATGAAGTCCCAATACCCTACAGATTATGATCGAATACATCATGATCAGTTTTCAGAATGGTTCGCAAAACGTGTAAGATTTCACCTTGTATTATCTCACAATACTTAGAATTTTGTTGTATTGCACAATATTTAAGCGTAAGAAAATCCCTAAACAATTATATTCTGTACGTGATAATAGATGAAGATGTTGCGCGCTAGCAACTCTACGGATGCGTCTGATGCACTCTACTCACTGGCGTGTGGCCCTGATAGACGTGTGTTTAGATATATAGGTTGTATTGTAAACAGGATTCGGTTCTACATTAAAGAGCGTGAGAAGCATATGACCACACAAAATAGTGGGCTAGATGTGAAGGGAACGCATGAGGAGGTAGAAATTAACTTTTATGGAGTTTTGTCAGATATTATTGAGCTGAGTTATTGTATTAGAAAGCAGGTGTACTTATTTAAATGTGATTAGTGGGACATTGAAAATAAGAAGTTGGAAATACAGACTGATGACTACTTTACGAGCGCAAATTTATCTCAGAAGTGGTTTAAGGATGACCCATTTATCATAACTAGCCAAATCGAGAAAGTATTTTACCTCGCTGACACTAAGTTAGGCGGCTCTTGGCACGTGGTGTAGAAAATAAAGTCCAGGAACGTATTTGACGTTTCCGAATTAGAAGTTGAAAATAGTGAGGACGGAGGAAATGGAACATCTAGGGTTGAACAAGCATATTAAGAAGACATGCCATCTGGGGATAGAGGGAATGATCTAAATGTTGATATTGATGTGGTGCAATTGGATAGAGATGATGTGCCACCTGATCATGTTGATGTCTCAATCATACATGACATTGTTAGAGATAATAGTAGTTTCATTGATGATGACATTGCAGACGATGAAGAGGAAATACTTATCAGCGATAGTGATGGTGAAGAAGAAATGGTCTTAAGCGATAGTGATATAGACAGCGATTATTAAATATACACATGATTTACATGTCATTTAAGTTTTTCACGATTAATTTGATTATTACATGTATACATGTTTTACAAGTCATGATTTATTCCTTTAATTGACTTGTTTATAATCCACATTTGCAGTTGAGTTAATTTCTGATCATGTCCTCCTCAAACCGGAGCGTAGCGGAAGCGCGCAGCATACTTCATCAGCTGTTGCGAATGGACTTTCCGGCCCTATGTTCTTCTGGTAGGGGCTAAAGAGATACCTGGTCTGGTCGATGAGTGTAGGGAGGAATATATCGATGATGACTTAGATGAAAGATTATACAATCTTAAAGAAATTTCGGACCTGATGGAGGAATATAACCGCGGGAAACTGTTCGCTTCCCCAAGTGTAGGGTTGCGATGTAGTAATAATCTCGATAAGGCCGAGGTCGATCCACAGGGAAGGAGGTAAAAAATTCCAACTCTCCTAATAACTAAAATCTTAAGAGGTTTATGAAATCAGTTTTGAACATGAAACTGGAAAATCTGGTAATGAAAGGGTAACTAGAGCATCAAGGATCCACTTATAGTTCTCCTTTGATGCATAATTCGCTATGGTTTCTCAATTACTCAATTAGAATCGAAATAAAATCCTATATAGCCAGATGATAGAGCAGTTATATTATCAAAGTAATCCAACACATGTGTTGTTCATCAACATGATTCCCTAAATTCTATTTAGGGCTTAAGCATACTCAATTGCATAGATCAATCCTAGTTCTAATAGATTAAGATCATAACCATAATAATCATCAAACCTTGTCACAGGACTTGACTATATTATGATTTGAACTTCATTCAAATCATATGAACAATCAACACAATATTCAGAATTTAGAACAAAAAGGTAGAACTTTGGTTTGAAGTTCCCACATGATGATCCAAGTGTAGAGCGTATTGAATCCAATTCCTCAGAGCATACAGGTCTAGATCCATGCAAAACAATTAAGAACTAAAGCAATTCTTCAAAACATTCATGAGCCATCGTA
This sequence comes from Liriodendron chinense, assembly GCA_003013855.2. Classification (NCBI taxonomy): domain Eukaryota; kingdom Viridiplantae; phylum Streptophyta; class Magnoliopsida; order Magnoliales; family Magnoliaceae; genus Liriodendron; species Liriodendron chinense. The sequence continues at coordinate 4,693,213 of ML058510.1, read as the reverse complement.
AGATTAAGAAAAACTACTTAGAACTTTATTCAAACTTTCAAAAACCATTATTCTTCATTAAATCCAAACTTGAAACCAATGAAACGAATTAAAACATCTAAGCTATAAGTTTCACCTCTTAGCTCTAGCTAAGATGTTAGCTAATGAAAAGTATAAAAACAAACTAGAACTAGAACTAGAACTAGAAGAAGAAGAAAACTAGTTGTAAGAGGCTAGGAAGCCTCTTAGGTCTTAGGAAGAGGCTGTAGGTGTCCATTTATAGATTGGCGCGGAAGATTTCAGATTGCGCAAGAAATTACGTAATTGCACAGAGAAAATTGGAGCTTCACGGACAAGCTTTGTTACGCTGCCGACCGGTCGGATGACCGGTCTAAGCTCCTGGAAGACCGGTCGCACGAGCGGTCTCAAAAGTGCAAAATTTGTTTAGTGAGTTTTCATAATTTCAGAACCTAGAAATTTAATTCAAGGACCGGTCACACGACTGGTCTGAGCAGTGGACGACTGGTCGTGGATGGTCCAGCAAGATTTGCAATAGAGTCCCTTCTATTGAGTGTTCGTACTGGGCTATGGACGACCGGTCTTGGGTGCATTTTTCTGCCTTCTTTTCTTCTCTCCTTTGCTTCTTTCTTCCATCCTTTCACGCTTAGTCTTGTGATCTTCAATGCTTGTAAATACTGTCTTTAAGTCTTCAATTGATGAATGCTCTCTCTTATTCCTATAACCACAAAACCATGCATTAGTTCAGTCTTTAATCATGTATTTCAAGCATAGTTAGTGATAAAATGGGACTAGAATATGCACATTTAAGAGCTTAATAGAAACTTCGTATGAAAGATGCGGTTTTGTCACTTGCACATCTGAATGGAGTCCCGAGAGACTAGATTTCTCCTATTGTGATTGGCATGTTGGCTATAACAATGTCGAGTGTTTCACACAGCTTAACATATACTTCTGCAGCGTACGATAACTTATGCGGGGAGTACTTTGAATAGTTGATCCGAAGTTATTTCGTATTAAAATAAAATACATGTATTTAATATAGAATGACAATATGTAATGAAAATTTTAAATTTTACTGTAATGTTTACGATTTTATTATATTTTTCTTACATTACAGTTTAATGTTCTAATCATATTTTAATCATCTCTCTAAGCATAAGCACAAATTCATTCTACCATCAACACTACTTGTATAATGTTTTAGTATATTTCACTTGCACTGTAAAATTTAATGATCATATTATATTGTTGTTCATATACTTGTACTGACATTGTTTAAATTTATAAGTTCGTATTTCGCACATATTCAGTAATGGCACCAGGTGGGAGATCAGGTCGTTCGCGCACTGAATCTACCTCTTCCACCCGTGATGCGACACAGACAGCATTGACGTCGCATGCTGCATCACGGGCGTTTGATCCTTTAGTTGAGCATACACCAGACACTACATGTAAGTCTAGACATATATTTATTTGTGACTTCTGTTTATGTTTAGACTTATATATTTCTTTTGCGATAGCATCGTCGACCAGCCGACGAGGACATGGACCTACGCGTGGGTTAGTTTTAGAGCGACTTACGCGTGAAGGTAGGGTGACGATAGAGTTCCCATAGGACTGCCTTAGACCTGTTGGGGACAATGCCAGGTTGTTTACGTCGGAGGTCGGTGTCCTATGCCAATCTCTGATCCCCACCACCCCCCCATTAGACAGATGTGACAAATGATGTGCGGCAGCTCATCCGTCAGCGCCTTCAGATAAATTTTAGTAAATTAAAATTTTCTTTTGTGAATGTTCATTTACGGTTAAGTTATTTTGTAAATAAGTTTATTACCTTAATCTATTCTTTATGAAACTACAGGATAATTTTTTCTTAAATTTGAGTGTTCCTTACATTTCCCACGTCGTCGACGACATTGTCAGGGAACGGTTCAAGGAGTACTGTGGAGAGTGACACCAGCGGTACAAGCGGTGCAGGACCAACGATGAGGTTGTACTGTCCGCACCACCGCATGTGACTATAGACGACTGACGGATACTCTGCGAGCGATTTTCATCAGAGTTTTTTCAGGTAATATTTACATATTTACGATATCTTAAGGTAACAATTAAATTCGCAATTAATAACAATGTATTATGAATAATGCATTCAGAAAAGGAGCAGAATAAATTCTGCGAACAGGGAAAAGTTACAAGTGAACCATGTAGCTGGTTCAAAGTCATTTGTACGACATCGTTACGACATGGTACGAGCCTACTGGTGATTATTAAGTTCATATATTCTTTCCTTGCATTTATAATAAGTCTATTGTCCTTTCAATTGTGCAATGAGATTCCGTCACCGACCAGGAGCCTGGACCAGTAGACCTTTATAGAGGGACTCACTGTTGGTAGGCGACGGGATCTTGGGTTCATTTTAGAGCCAGTGAGCATTGGGTAAAAACCATTTCATTGTAAAATTTAATTGCATTAATTTATAATAATGTCATTCGTTATGAAAATTCATATATTTTCATTACAGGCGGCGATGGACACCATACGCAGTCAGCCCACTCCCGATGGTAGTCAGCGGAGTGAGTTAAATATCCCGAGCGAGGTGCTTGGCACCCGTTCTGGATATGTGCGTGGGCTTGGCCATGGTGGCAAGCTCATGGCACCCTGCTAGAGCTGGCTCCAACTGACCTGTCGCTGGGGAGAGCGCCCTACGTCGAGCTTATATCGCAGAGAGAGAGGTTCAGCAGCTACGGGTCATTGTCGATGAAATCAAAGAGCAACTGGAGAGGCAGAGGGAGGAGGAGCAGAGGTGTAGGGAGGAGGAGGAGTAGAGGCGACAGGAGGAGGAGATGCGATGGGAGGAGCAGGAGAGGAGGATCGAGAAGATGCGGGTGGAGCATGAGTGATGGATGCAAGAGATGTTTTAGGCTCTCGCTGCACGCTTTAGCACTGATGCCATACCATCTCCACCTTCACCTTTCGTGATTTTTTTTTACTTCATATTGTACTATTTATTTAATTTTGTGTATTAAATTTATTTCGATGTATTTGTTAATATTTTCATTGTGCGGGGTTTATATTTATAGATGTGTGGATAGATGTTGGTTTGTATGTTGGATGGATGTGGGTTTGTGTTTGGATGGATGTGGATGTGAATGTGAATATGATGAAAATGTATTGTAACAGGTGTATTTACAGGTGTATATTAGGAATTTTTTTTCCTGAATTTTGAAAATAAATAAAATCGGGAAGAAACAGACTATTATCGACGAAATATTTCGTAGGTAATAGTAGAGGAGAAACTTATACCGACGAAATATTTCGTTGGTAAAAATAGATTAAAAAATTATACTAACGATCTATATCACTTCTACCGACGAATTATGTCATTGGTCATAGTTTTTCCCGACGAATAAGTTTGATGGTAATATTGTTTTTTCTAACGAACATAATCATTAGTAATATCGTAAATCCAAGGTTTTACTGACGCAATTTTTCGTCGGTAATGGTAATATTGTTTTTTCTAACGAACATAATCATTAGTAATATCGTAAATCCAAGGTTTTACTGACGCAATTTTTCGTCGGTAAAAGCTGTGTTTACCGACGAAACACATGATTTTTTCCTACCAAAACTAAAATATTTTGTTGATGAGTTTATTCGTCAGTATTTGTTTTATCATTGCCGATGAAGTATAATTTCGTTGGGAAAATCCTTCAGCCACGATCTTATTGCGACGATAGTAGTGACGAGAAATTTCGTCGGTAACAAGTATTACCAACGAAAAAATATCAAATACCGATGAATGATGTCGTCGGTAAAAGATCAATTTCTTGTAGTGTGATCTTCTCGTGAATAAAATGGTAGTGGATCTCTACGTACTTCGTATAGACATAAAATGCCAGATTCATTGCCAACATGATTGAGTTAACATTGTCACTTATGATTAGAATGAGATAGTCGACATTTTCTCCAAAGTCTCCCAATAGTTATGTTAACCACACGCTTTCATATTTAACTAACATTGTAACTTCAACCTTTATAACAGGTGATACAACAATTCATTGCTTCTTGCTTCCAATGACACTCTTTCTAAATTAACATTTAAGTAGAAACTTGATGTCAAAACATGTATAAATGGGTCCCCAACCAATCTACATTATAACAGCCTGTAAGCTTTACTGATATACTATACTTGTAAAGCAATTTTTCATTAATAATGATTGTCTTCATGCTTCACTGCATTCATATGTGGCTTCTTTAGTACTTACATAAACTAACTGACGACTCCAACTAGATATACTAAATTAGGGAGAGTAATGGTTAGGTATATCAAGTTACCAACTATTTCTAAATAAAGATGTTCATCAGCCCTCTATCATTTAACAACTTGTGATTCATTTCAAGTAGTGTCGCAATCAATTTTAATCCTAATAAACTAAACTTTTCAAGTAAGTTTAAAACAAATTTTATTTGAAGAATAAAATTTTTTCTTTTATACTTTATTACTTTAATATCTAAAAGTACTGAATGTATTACAAATATTTAAGAGAGAATTTTTTTTCAATTTTTCACCAATTCTAAAACAATATTTATCAAAATGATAAATCATTTATGTAAACAACACATATAATTGTTCCTTTATAAAGTGTTTTACAAAAGTGCATGTATTAGTAAAAGAGAAAATAAAATCACTTGAAAGAAGGAACTCTTTAACCTTTACAGGTTAAGTTTTAGGTAATTGTTTTATACCATAGAGTACCTTCTTGAGCTTCTATATGTGTGTGAGCTTTTCAGGATCCTCAAATCTCTCAGGTTACTTTATATATACTTTTTTTTTATATATAAATATCATCATTTAAGAGTTCATTCTTTGTGTCCATCTATTAAGCATCCAATCGTTTGCAACTGTCAAGGCTATAATAATATACATGCTTGAAATTTTGACCATAAGATTATTAGTTTGTAGTCTTCCCCATATTTTAATAGAAATCTTTAACCACCAAGCATGCCTTATAATGCTTAACCAATAACTTTCTTTTCCTCTAGTAGATTTATGAGGTCTCACATGCCATTCTTTTTACTACACCCATCTCTTCTTCCATGACAAGTTGTCATTGAGGATCATTAACAATTTTTTAAACGGTATTTACACATACGAATCTATGACTTGTATCATATAAGTATAATGTATTTGTGATAAAATAATCTACAAATCTTTTAATAGGAAATCTTTTACGAATAAGATATTGTTATGATAGATGCCTTATTTACTTCTAAATAGTGTACAAAAAGTTATATATAAAACCTTAATGGGAGGCTTGGCCCCGCTGCTTATAAGACCAAACTTAATTCGAAACTTGATCTAAAGATTCAACTTAATTAAATAGGGTATTTTAGGTATTTCTATGAGCGATGTATAAATATTCTCCATGAGAGTCAAAATAGGAATGTAAGAGAAACTTTTCTAAGTTCCTTGGTGTTGAACCTCCAATTTATACATTGCATTGTCCACTACATGACATTATATGTATGTTTTTCATGATTAAAAGGGCCATTTAATGTGTGTTTTGTGATTGTAGGGATGAGAGCAGACTTCACTCAATTGGAGACCAAAAAGGGACCATTTAGAACCTGTGAATGAAGGTCCAAGGTGGAACAAAGAAGGAAGAAGAAAGAGGGAGAAAAGAGAATAAAGAGAAGAAGAAAAAGAAGAAAAATGGCAAGACCGATCAGTCGTCCAACTGGTCGGCCACACCTGTGGAAACCATTGGAAGGACCAGTTGGTCCGACCGGTCTTGACCGGTCGGCATCTCTCTGGAAGCTCGTTGGACTCAAAATCAACTGAGGTCCGACTGGTCGTGACAGGTCGGCTAACCCAATCCAACCGGTCTTGACCGGTCGGTCATCAAAGTGGGAAGTTTATTGAACTCCCTGGACTGTTGAACAGACTAGTCCGACTGGTCGTGACCGGTCGGCCACGCAGAAAAATCAGGAAGTTTCTAAATTCGGCTCCGAGAATTTCTGCGCACTGCGTAACCTTACGCAATTTCTGGATGTTTCTGACGTAAGGGGGCTCTCCCACTATAAAAGGACACCTAGGGGCTCTTCCTAGGTCATCATAGAAGCTAAGGGACGTGGTTCTAGAGAGAGGAAGCTGTCGTGGAGCATCTGCAACCCTCCAATTGTCGGTTTTTCTAGTTTTTATGCTTTCTATTATGAATTCTAGTTGTAGTATGACAATGCACGGCTAGAATCTCTCAGCTAAGGCTGAGAGGTGAAGCTTGTAGCTTATTTCATGTTTGATTCAGTTTAATTCAAGTAATTTCAATTTAAGTTTGAATTTTTATTTATTTTACTCCCTTGAGTTGGTAGTTTGAGATGTTTTATGAGAGTTCATGTGCTCCGGACATGAATTCCTTGCAATTCTCTGAGATTATCATATGATGCTTGTTTAGATTCGAATTATAGTAATCCTTGAGCAGGCCATAGTCCATAGGCATGGCTGTTACTCCGAAGGCTATGATTTTGAATTCTACATTGATTGAATGGGACTAGAACTTGGAAGTTCAGCTTGATTGGAATTGAATGTGTTTGAATGCTTTATTTTCCAACTAGATGAGAGATAGGACTTCAAATCTAGTTGTGTTCTCTACTTGGATTGATTGGATTGACATGGGATTGCTACAAGTGGATCCTTGAATGCCTTAGTACCTTAAATCACTGATTTTCCATTAAGTTTTTGTTTTAGTTTAATTACTCAATTGAATCTTATTTCTTGCAAAACTAAGTTGCTGGAATAGTTTGAAAATTGTTTCTAATTTCCTGTGGATCGACCTCGGTCTTACCGAGATTTATTCGCAGCCTTGCACTTGAGGCGAGCGAACACTTGGGGTGTTAGAAAGTCTTAAGACAACAATCATTTTTAAGAAGACAATGATTTCAATTGGAATTCATCTGTGGAGTAGGCTCAACATCGAACTACAGAAATCTACTATGTTTTATGTGTTGATTTTCTTTGTTGCATTAATTCATTTCTTACAGATAATTACATTTTAAATCACTATTTGATGAGGGCATAAGCTAATTTTATTAGATTTTACTGACTGAGACATTTTCATTAACTTATATAATTATAAAAAGAATGGTTTTATATTTGACTCTACATGTAATAAAGACTTTGCAGACTCCAACTCACTATTTAAGGCTTGATACCCTTGTGGATTGTGTTCAAAATTCACATCACGACTCTCATAGATATTATGATTTACTAGTTTATAACATTAGTATACTTTTCTTTTAAATGATTATCCAAGAAAAATACACTTTATGACCTCTCATAAAACTTTCCATTTCACCATTGCGCTCCATATAAGTTGCGATCCAAATACTTGTAAGTGCGCCAATTTTGGCTTCCTTTTATAGATATGTCGATGTAAAATCTTTATACTTAATCTCAATATCAAATAATTAATCAAGTACATCGTAATGTGAATGGCTTCAACCTAATATATTTTAGACGTAATGTGAATGGCTTGGGCGATCTCTGCTATGTGACAGTTCTTCCTCTCAACGATCCCGTTTTGTTGAATCGATTCTGGACAAATGAGTTACTTTTTTTTTTATTTCATGTGCATTTAGAGAAAGCTTGAGCTCATCATGATATACTCTCCACTATTATAAGTTCACAGACTTTTTATTTTTTGATTGACTAATTTTCTATTAGTATTTAAAATTTTTTAAAGCATTTAAATACTTTATATCCTTAATGTATAAAATAGATTTGAGTATAGTGAAAGAATTTATTAATGAAGGATATGTAGTACCTTAAGTAAATATATGATTCCAGTGAGCTTGGTCACCAAACATCATTATCGATGATTTTAAGCAGATAATGAGCTATGATAATGGACTGTGTCAAGGATGACACTTACCTTTATAAATTCACATGACCAAGTTCACTACAACAAATATCACTTTTAATGGCGTTAAAAAAAAGTCATGAAAGGGCTTTCACAGCATGCAGTAAAGTGTCGTTGAACCCTATGTTGTTAAAAGTGACAAATATTTTATGATGTTTAAAGAACGTCATAAAAAAAAGTCTTTCACGGTGTATAGCACACGTTGTTAAAACATTTTAAAAACGATGTAGAGAATGTTGTAAGAACATTTTTTTATAGCGTTGGGAGAACGTTGTGAAAAAGTTGTTCAATAACGAATAATGCATGCTGTGAAAACTTCTTTCACGGCATGCACCATAACGTTTCAACGGGGTGCAAAAAACGTTATAACAAACTATTTTTCTAGCATTGAGAAAACACTGTGAAAATGATGTTCAATGACGAACAATGAATCTTATGAAAACGTCTTTTCACAGCATGCGGCGTATACTATTTTAACATTTTCAACGGGATGCGAAACATACTGTAAAGAATTTGTAAATTTTTTCAATGAGGTATATTGGACACTGAAAATGTCTTTCATGGCGTTCAACGCAAGATGTTAAAATATTTTTAATAGAATGCGAAAATGCTGTAATAAGTTGTTAAAAATGTTTTCAATATGTATTTAACATGGTACATTGCACACTCTAAAAAAAATTAATTGTAATATTACACGTAAAATAAATACTTATAAAAACGTTCTAAAATAATGTTAAAAGTTTATTTATTTTTTAAATAAAATTTCTTATTCGATCTTTTGGCCAGTTAAGATACCAATGTACTTATTTCTTTACACTTCCTTATAAATTTTGTAAGTTTATAGATATACCTAAAGACAACAAGTATAACCGAAAGGAAACAAAAAAAACTTGGGCCTCACCTATTTCGATGTTGTACCATTTTTCAAACATTAAGATCTACCCTAAATGTTTCAAAATTTACAAGAAACATGAAGATGTGCAAAGATTCACATTCGAAATATCTATCATTTCTTTTAAAGCAATATATTTAGTATTTTCATCAAGTCCAATGATGTGCAAGTGTTAAGTCTTGAATTGTGTATATTTATCCCCAATTTCGCGGTTTAATTATATAAAATAATGTGCTTAAAGACTGACTTTAATGTATTTTAGTGATTATAGGAGTAAATGAGATATGTAAATGAAAGAAGCTCAATAAGAAACAAATGGACAATAAGATATTGAAAGTTCATGTGAAAATATGGAAAGATATGGAAGATTGTGCTCCACTCAGATCCAGGTCCAGTTGATCTGTGAAATTGTATTCACAATGAGGCCCACTTGATGAATAACTCGAATTTCTTAGTTGTAAGGCAATAAGTCACCAGCTACACTATTCATCATCAGTTACATACATGCTAATAGCTGCCACACGTGCTTTCATCTCACGAACAACCAGCAGCTGCTCTCTCCAGCTCATGGACATCCAACAGATCCCCTCCATCCATCTCTTTTCCAGCAACATGTGCAGGACCCACATCTTCAAATTCCAGTCGTCCTTCATGCCTAATAAAATGAAGAGCAGCCTATCTCCGTTCTCACATCCATTGTCCAAACCATCCAAGTCAAGTGGACCCCACATTCCAGATCATCTAGAATCTGTACAGATTAAATTTCAGCTGTCCACATGCATCAGTTGTCCATTGTGCACGTGCGTGAGACACTCCAAACAAAGAAACAAGAAATAAAAAAATGAAAAAAATAAAGGGCTGTCCGTTTTGGGGTTTAAAATAAGAAAGAAAAAAAAGGAAAGAGGAGAGTGCTCATTTTTTGAGTTTGTAACAGAAAAGGAAACAACATGTTTTCGTTTTGGGATTTCAAACTGACGCGTGCTGTCCATCTATTGATCTAATTCGCTGGACTTACCTTAATGATTTTTGAAAATCTATTCCATCCATATCGAAGAGCAATATGATGCTGAAAAAATCCAACAAGCTTCATGTCAAGTTACAGATTGACCATGGTGGCCGAAAGAATACGAATTGTCCGGAAGGTTTTTTGTTTCTGCCGACTTAACTTTGAAGAAGTATAGGTGGCCCACCACTAATGATATGAAGAATCTAAGATGATCATCTTGTAGATCACATCGAATCTATGAAATCGTAAAATTTCATATCAATCGGATGTGTGGATTAATTGTACTAGTTGAAGGAAGATGGATAATCCTAAAAGATTTCGCCTGCACAGATTCTAAAAAAAGCCCTAAATGTTCTGATTTTCGGACCACATTCTTGAATAATTTTAAAAAATATAAATTTTCTATCATGTAGAGGAGGAAGTTTTCTACCAATTTTGTAAATTTGAGACCAATCTGACCTCTATACACTCCGTACTACTGATCACAGGATGAATAGTTCTGCATGTGTCTGAATTGTGCAAATTGATGAAGCGGTCATTAGTCTGATTAGTGGACCCACTCAATAGATGATTTTAGAGATCTAAATCATCCATGAGGAATTCAAATGCTAAGGAATCTACATCTCAGATTTTAAGGAAATACGACCATTGGTTATCTTGTATCAAGCGAAACAAAATCAGCTCTTTTGTTGCCATTCTATCTGCATTATAAGTATGACATCTCTCTTCTCTTCTAAGTATCAAGGACGTGGGAAGCAAGAATGCTCCAAGCTTTTATATTTCTAATTTTTTTTTCTTTTGTAGTTCTAATTCTTAGTTTTTTTTATATTTTTCTTTAGTTAATTCTCAGCTAGAGATCACTTCTAGTTTATTAGTGATATTTTAGTTTATTGATTTCGAATTTGGGATTTCATGATGAATACGATTTGATTCAAGTTTGAATAAATTTTTAGTTCTAGTTCTTCTTTAATCTATTGATAACTCCAGGCTCATTGGATGCTTAGAAGTACTAAATCTAGTTTCTTACCTATTTTGCATTGTTTAGACCTATATAATTCATTGATCTACCATAGACTCAGGGTACGTTAGATGCTTGGAATTCCTTGTGCTCTATAACATGATTCTTAATATGAGAACTGTTTTAATACTGAAGTTTGTATCTTTTGTGAAATTCTGAGATGTTTGGAATTATTTATTAATTATAGTTTAATTAAAGTACAGATTATGGTTCTACCTTTAATCTAGTAATAGGATTTAAGGATGACCATGATTATGATTTTACATGATTTGAGAGAGGATTGGCCTGCATAGTTCAAGGAATTGAATTTTCTATGCCCAATACCTAAGCCATAAGAGGAAACGATATTGATGAATGTTCTATTTTATCCCAGATTGGTGTTATGATTTAACCGCTCCATATTCCAGCTCGATAGGATGAAATTCTAATTCCAGTTGAGTAGTCAATCGAATCATGTGAATTAAACACGTTAATAACTAGAAGTGAATATTTAATGCTCTAGTGTTTATTTTCACTATTTGTCCTTTAATTCTAATTTATCCTTCTTTAAAACCATTTCCAGATTAGTTTCATTAGTTAGTTTCGGATCCAAGATAGGCTTAGAGTGTTTGAACCTATATTCATTCCCCATAGATCACTTCAGTCTCACTGAGATTATTACTATATTGCAACCCTGTACTTGAGGTTGTAAACAACAATCAACAACCTAAAAATAAATAAAACCATCTAACAACTTACAAAACATTGCCTCCTCGACATGTATGAATAGTCTATCCAACAAGCTAAAAAATAGTCTCTATCATAAGTAAAAATAGACCATTCAACAACCTAAAAAATAAAGCATCCACCAGCTTTTTCTTCTCTCCCTCAAAGAACTTTCTGCTATGTAAAGAAAATTTACATCAGTCACTCAACTTGGAACACACCTTATTAATATCATATTTATATCGTAATTCTTTTCATAATTAATGTAGTGTGGTCCACTTAAAAATATAATTAAAAAAGGTAACGAGATGTAAATATGATATTAATGAGGACTACATCACAGGAAACGATGTTGATTAAACGCTTACTGTTAAAAACTTCTTGGAGGCCACAAAGGTTTTGGATTAAGTTGATATTTGTTTCTTCCCTTCATCTATGTCTGTATGACCTAATCAACAACTTGTATGTCAAATAAATATTATAGTGGGCCCTAAGAGGATTTTAATGATGAACATTTAATCACTGTTGTTTTCCTATTGTGTGGTCCACCTGAGATTTAAAACTTCTCATTTTTTGGACCAATCCCTAAAATGATATGGAAAGATGAATGAACGGCATGGATAAAACAGATAGTTCATGATAGGGCTCACAGAGTACAGAACACTGACCACTAGCCACCTTGCTGGTGGCAGCGTCACTAGCCAACTGCGTACTGACAAGTTGAGTAGTGAGACTCCCTACTGAAGTGACATCACCATGTTTTGTGGGCCCATCATGATGTATGTGTTGTTCCACACCATCCATCCATTTGGAAATATCATTTTAAGGAAAGATCCAAAGAACGAGTCATTTTCAAAGCTCGAGTGGACCCCACCACAGAAAACAGTGGATATTGAATTCCTCCCATTAAAAACTTCTAAGGGCTAGAGAGGTTTTCAATCAAGTTAATATTTATGTTTTCCCTTCGTTCATGTCTATGTTAAATTATGAACAGGTTGGATCTCAAATAAACATCATAGTGGACCCTAGGAAGGTTTCAATGGTGGCCGTCACTCCTCACTGTTTTCTGTGGTGGGGTCCACATGAGATTTGGATTTGCCTGATTCTTTGGATTATGCCCTAAAATGATCTCTTTAAATGGATGGACAACATAGATACACCACATATAGCATGATTGGGCCCACAAAACATGGTGATGTCACTTTAGTAACGAGTCTCGCTACTCAACTTGTCAGTAGTTAATTTGTGTTCGTCCTTCACGCCCCATCTATCTAGAATTGGGTGTCGAGTTGGACAAATTCTGTGGGATCGACCATTATGTAAAGGTTTCATCCACCCATCCATCCATTTTTCTAGCTCATTTTACTGCATGGTCCTAAAACTCATGCAGATCCAAAACTCTAGTGGACCACACCTCATAAAACAGTAGAAATTTAATTCCTACTGTTGAAAAAAAGAGAGCAAAAAATTAAAAGTTCAAGGGGATATTTTCCCCCTCGGCCTTACATAGCTCCACCCCTGCTTATACTAGTCCCGATTAGATCTGCACTCGTTTTGGGGGAGCTAAGTTTTTTGTGAGGGTTTCCAAGACAAGTGAAAATTATATTTAACAACATTTTAACACGCTGTTAAATGTGATATTTAATAGCGTTCTTATGAGCATTTTTATCAACAGATTAAACACATTGTGGTATGTAAGACATATTGTAGCGTTCGTTCGCATGCTGTAAATTACTTTTAATATTATTTTTGGACTACTATAAAATCCTTTTAACAATGTTTTTCAACCATTATGGTATGTAAGACATATTACAATATTCGTCTGCAAATTATAAATTACTTTTAATAGCATTTTTCGATCACTATAAATTCTTTTTTAGAGCATTTTCTGACCGCTGCGAAAAAGTGATTTAATTACAGCTTTCAAATTATGACATTTTTAAAGCAAACGCGGTAAATTGTACTTTTAACGACATGTATTAAACGAACAAGGTTAAAATAATGTCATAAAAACTCATATTTGTTGTAGTGATTATAGCCTTGTGGCTTTCATTTATAAGTTTTCTTGTATATCTTGTATATGTGAGTCTCATGGGCATGGTCTTTAAACATCATTATGGATGATTTTAAGCATATAATGGACTGCGATGATGGACTATGTGAAGGATGACAATTCACCTATATAAATTCACATGTCCAAATATGACTTTGTAGTCTTCATCTACAAGTTTTTTTTACAGACATAAGATTTTTCTTATAGATTTATTATGTGTAATATAATTTAAAAGATCTTTTAAATTTTCATTTGAATCTTATTGGTGATGTTACTCATGGACTTCATAAAGGTGTTATCTCCAACGATAAAACATTGTACACTTGATGTTGACTTTTTATTAATTAAGACATATTTTCTTGCTGTTATGTGATTCATCACATTAAATCTATATATCACTTACTTATATTTGGTTTCCAAACTTATATTGCATAGAGGATTTCTTTGATCATCTCTTCAGCTTATCTTTGTTTATATTTACCAATGTAGTTTCCTTTGTCAGATCTATATTTCTTTGCACAGTGTCAATTTTTTCCACAATTTTAATACTTGATTTTGGTCTATACCTATTTAAGAATTACCTTAATTATTTTTTAGTGGGTAATTAAGATTGTTGATGATTTTCGAATTGTTGGTGATTTGGTAAAATTTTTGAAGATTTCTTTTCGAACCACGACATCTTCCAATAATATGGGGTTGACCACGTGTTTGTAAATATAATATCATTATTTGTCCCCACTTTCTTAAAACCACTTTGAATTTCCAACATCTATTTTTTTTTATAACTATACTTGTAGTAACATACTTACCCTTCTTTTATAAACGACTTCTTGTAGTAACATACTTCATTTTAAGATGGTTGATGACTTTAGAATTATGAGTGATTTTAATGAAATTTAAGGATTCTTTCCTGAACCATGACATCTTCCCCTAATATGAGGTTGGCCATATATTTGTAAAAAAAAAAAAAAGCATCATTGCTCATTCTCACTTTTTTAAAATCATTTTGAGTCTCCAACCTATGTTTGTTTTAGAATAGCTTATTTTTATTGTACGATACTTAACTTTTCCTCATATGTGAATTTTTTTATTGAATTAATACTATCATAGTACCAAACTTGGTTCATAGAATTTCTAAGATAATCGTTACTCAAGTGTTATTTTTTATTTTGATGTCAATTCTCTCTTCGGATCATATTGCTCATTTACTTTTTCAATAAACTTTGCCAGCAAGTCATAACTTTTCTTCATCGTCTTTAGTTCCACTTTAAAAAATACATTTTGAGCGTTGTTCATTTTCTCATGCATACTGGTTAAGTGATTTTATGTTTCATTTGTCAAACCCAATTTCCTATTATAGGAGAACATATCTAATCCGCAAGAGATTTGGATTACATGTAGATTCTTCTTATTATTCTTCATCTAATTTGTAAATTCTCTTTGACCCATCGCCGATATGGAATTACTACCATTGACGATATCTTAAAAACCCTAGCTTATAAAATAACTTTAGAATTACACTTTTCATTTTTTATATTTCTTCTTCATAAGAACTTCAGAAACAATAACACTTGATGATAACATGCATACTAGTACTAAAAAACTTATCAATGAAAAGAACTAATACTAAGTGGAAGTAAAAAACTTAAAACATGACCAATCTACTTAATGGTGAGGCTTTAATATTATTTGAAAAATCATAAGCAATAATATGAAGAGGAGGTCTCGACATTTATAAAAAAAGAAGGAAGAAAAAGATAACAAATAGTGTACAGAGAAAGATAGAGAGATATTCTAAAAGGCAGAATTACTTTATTAGTGAGGAGAGAGAGAGAGAGAGAGAGAGAGAGAGAGAGAGAGAGAGAGAGAGCTTTTACACATATTGTGTGCTAGTTAACCCATATAAAAAAAGAGGGCTCCTTATTTCCTAATCTCAACACTATAATTTTAAGAAGAAAATTTCCTAACTAATAGATTTTCTAATTTAACTCAACCAAAGCTTACGTAATAACTAATTATCCTAATTAATTTAAGACTTGAAAATAATTTTTAATACTTTTGAAAGTGATACAAAATTATCATTAGTCCTATATGAAATTGCACCTTTAACTCACACTTGAGGTGCGTGCGTTTTGTCAAAGCTTAAAAAGCGGAGCTTAGAACTATGGTAAAGTCCCAGGGAGGAGATGGGTGATTAGGTCCTTTTAAAAATCAAGCCTTAATTAAACTAATTATACAATTAAACTAAATTAAAGCATTAAAACTGAGGCTTTCAAGCGAAGTGAGTCCAACCACATAGACTACAAATGATAGAGCATTTAAGCAACTAGTCTATAAGTGAAATACATCTTGGGTGTGAATCTACCTATCATGAGCATAACATACATTCCATTCAAGCATTCAAATAATTAACTAACAATATGCTCAAATCAATCACAAACACAAGCATGTATAGTAGTTTACTTTCTCTACTCTACTCCCGACTGCCATATCCAACTCATGAGTACACCAGATTTCACTAAATAGATATGTTAAATCAGGTTAACTTCTCAACATTTTCTAGAGATTTTTATAACAAGTTCGCCACTTTACTTGAATAAAGGTTTTACAGGTTTTTCTCTTAACCCTTTGGTCCTACATAAGAGACCGGATTTTACACAAGAACACCAGTGTTGGTGGACCACGTACATACCCATGTCAGTGGCTCCCCTTGAAAACTTGACAATTTAGGCTCTATATAAGAGCCAAGGTCCTACACAGAAATCTACAATGGTTTCAAGGCTAACCAATAACCTTTGTCCCAATCCAATGACCCACGTACACTCCCGCCGGAGGCTCTCCTTAAAGACTTGATTTAAGCTCTACATAAGAACCAACGTTCTACATAAGAACTAATTCGAGTATCATTCACAAACTCTCACACTCAATCCTACTAAAGGAAATAACATGAACCAGACTCTTACAATTGATAACTTACTTGTCGGATTGAGCCTCTTTTGTAGGGTCGTCTTAAGTCACTTCCTTTAGCTTTCTCGTGCTTGAATTAGCTCCTCATGTGCTACCCCAATCTTTAATGCCGATGCTTCGCTAAGGCTTTAGCTCTAAGATCAATTGCCTTGCATATAATGTCCTAGTGAGGTGTTCTACAACTAATTTGAAGTTGATTGACTAGAGGAATTTACCTAAAAGATCTCTAAGAGAGGTTTAGATAAATGATTTACCTATAAGCTTGGTGTTTAAATTTTGAGAGATCACGAGGGAACAATTTCATCTTCAATTGAGCTTTGAATTATCCAACTGTTAGTGCACTTTTCTGTGGCATACTAGTGCACCTTAATTGTCAATTACGTATGTCCATGTGTTGTAATATCGGTTGAGCCTTGGCAAGATGAAGACCGAAGATTCAAGTGGACAAGAAGCATTAAGGGAGAAGAAACAGGTAAATGAGATGCCTTGGTGACCCAAACACTTAGAATTAAAACAACCATAGCCTCTAGATGACTTGGATCTTATAGGAAAACCCTTAGTCATCTTCATTAGCCTTAAAACACTTAAAAATATGATAAGTTAGGCTAATAAGCGGTGTTTAGGTGGACTTAAGTCATCTTCATTGTAAATAAACCTGCTTAAATAATAGTCATCTTATAGGAAAACTCTTAGTCATCTTCATTGTAAATAAACCTGCTTAAATAATAGTTTTCGAGTGGACTTTGATCTCATCGAAGTTCGTCTTCAATTCCATCGAAGACTAATTTGATCCATCAAACATATGTCCGACAACGTTTGTGAACTCTCTGGACAATGTTTCGATCCATCGAAGTGGATTTTTCGATGCTATCGAAACATATTAGATGTCATTGAAGTAGATGTCCAGCAACTTCAGAAACTCTGAATAGTTCTTCGATCCCATTGAAGATCCTTCGATACCATCGAAGTTGAGTTTGATATCATCAAAGTGATCATTTTTTACTCGTTTTGTAGCCGTTGGAAATTCATCTATAAAAGTAGAGAATTCAGTCTTTGGGTTTAAGAAAGGAATTTTAGTGATTTAGAAGCCACCATTTTTCATACACCTTTAGGATCTAATCTTAACCTATTCAAGACATATTCCTTATGATTAATCACTTATTAAAGCATTCAAAGCTAAAATAAAAATGGTCTTGTTCCCTCTTAATCTTTAAAAATTTAGATACCTCTACCATAGTTAAATCCTTAATCTAAATCTCTCTAAGAGATCTTTATAAGTGAATTCCTTTAGGTAACCATTTCTTACCAGTTGTCATTTTATAGAGTTAATCACCTTGGTCATCTCAAGAAGATCTTATGCAAGGAGATTGACTGTTGGAGTTGAGGTGTTGACAACGTAGTGGTAAGAAGATCAGTGGAGCACATTGGGAGCTTATTGAAGCATGAGAGAGTGAAAAGAAGCAACCCAAGCGGCGCATCAACGAGGCTCAAAATCGATAAGTAAGGTTGTCATTTTGTAGAGTCAATCCATTATATTTTCGTAGAGAATTGAGTGTAGAGTTTAACTTGCCAAACTTGATAGGTTCAGTTATAGAACTGAATCAAGTCTCCATGGGGAGCCTCCGGCAGGAGAGTATATTAGGTTCGATTGTAGAACCTTGGCTCGATTGTAAGGCCTAAATTAAGGTTCAGTTGTAGGACCTCGGCTTATAAGTTAAGCCTAAATTTGAGTTCGGTTGTAGGACCTTGGCTCTTGAGTAGAGCGTAAATTGTCAAGTCTCTAAAGGGACCCACACAACACGGTTGTGTACGTGGTCCACCAACACGGGTGCATATGAGTAGGTTCTTGAGTAGGACGTAGTCCTTGTGTAGGATTGTACGGTTGGGAGGAACCTGTTTAAAACTCGTATGTTGTGAGGTGAACTTGATTTAAAACCATCATAGTGAAATTCAGTGTTCTCATAGGTTGGGAACGACAACCGGGAGTGGAGTAGACAAGTAGTTAAATTAACCACTATATATCATTGTGTTTATGATATATTTGAGCACATTTCTATTTATGCATTGTATGTTTAATTGCTTAATTATGATCCTTAAATTGGAATGTATGCTAGGCACTAGATACGCATAGTCACACATAATATGTATTTTTATTGATTGTGTAGATTTGAGCTTATATGATTGCATCTCATATAGTCTGCATTAATTGTATAGATTAGTTACTTGATTAGTTAAATCATTTGATAACCTATGTATTTAGATTAGGAGCTTAATTGCTTATTTATCTGCTAATCTATATGATTGGACTTATTAAGGCTTAGAAGTTGAAGTGTTCTTGCTTAATTAGTATAAATTATTAGATTAAGTTAAGTAGGTGAAAATAATTTTAAAATGTCATAATCAACCCCTTTAGGACTTAGTCATGATTCTAGTAGCTCCGTCAAGCTTTCACAAACGCATAGCGTGTTAAGGTGTCGTGTTAGACTACCTCGCGCAATTTCACAAACATGTGATTAATCATAAGAAATATGACTTGATTGTGTTAGGATTAGTGCTTAATGATTTTTGGTATAGTAGTGGCTTCTAATGTACTAAATTTTCTCTAAGATGTCTGTTGAACCATGAATATTACATATTCTAACCCTTTTCATCATCACATGATGCATGATTTTCATGTTTAAAAACTAATCTAACACATATTTTTGTAATTGTAGGAATGAAAGGGAGACTTCACCAATTCATGGTTAAAAGAGTCACTTTGTATGCATTGAAGATCAATAAAACAAGTGCCAAGAGGTGGAGGAAAGAAGAAGAAAGAAAGAGAAGAGAAAAAGGAAGAAAATATGAAAAGAAATCTCATAGACCTGTCGCTAGACCGGTCGCCAGACAGGTCTTCAGTAGTCCAGAAACTCAAATCTTGTTGGACTATTTTGAGCTTCTTAGACCGGTTGTCAAACAGGTCTACAGTGTTCTAGAAACTCCAATTTTTAGTTTCTAAATTTTAGGTTTCCAAATTGCGGAAGGACTTCACGTTTTCTTAAATCTTCCAAGTTAGTGGTGGATCTAAGCTATAAAAGGAGACCTCCACTCCCTTCCTAAGGCATCTAGCAATGTGGGGAGTAAAGAGATCAAGACCTAGGAGGCTTCTTAGCCTCCTAGAACGAGTTTTCTTCTTCTTCTAGTTCTAATTCTAGTTTTTAATACTTTTGCCTAGTTAACCTTTTAGCTAGAGCTAAGAGGTGAAACTTGTAGTTAGTTTCAATGCTTTAATTCGTTTCTTCAAGTACCCTTTACTTTAATTATGGATTTTGAACTTCTAGTTTGAATAAAGTTTGGATTTTTAGAAGTCTTTTTAGAGTTTGTGTACTCCGGACACGAGTTCCTTGCAATTCTTTAAGATTTTCATGATTGGGTTGTTTGAATTCAAATTGTAGTAACCCCGGAGCATGTCATAGTCTCTTGGTATGATTGTTACTTCGAAGGCTACAAGTTCAAGTTTTACGTGTTTCATTAGAACTAGAAATTTGATTTCCAGATTTAAGTGGGATTATTTGTACTTGAATATTATATCTTCCAATTAGATGAGAGATATGATTTTGATTCTAATTGTGTATGTGCTTAGATAAATGGATTGGCATTGGACTACTACAAATGGACCTTGATACTCTAGTTCTTCTTATTTTCAGATTTTTTTATTTTATGTTCTTAAAAACTGATTTTCTAAACTTTCTTAGATTCTAGTTATTAGAGTAGTTTGAAGTATTTACCTCTTTCCCTGTGGATCGACCTTGGTCTTACCGAGATTATTACTACATTGCAATTTTGCACTTGAGGCGAGTGAACAATGTCCAAAAGTTGAGCCCCATATATATAGAGTTAAAGCTCCAACGGATAAAAAATGACTTGCAATAGCTAGTTGTTGATTGGTTGACTCGACCTGTTGACCAGTCGAAATGGACCTTCGACCTGTCAAAATCGGAGGTTAACCGGTCGAAATACTCTATGGCTTAAGGTATAATTATCTGTCCAATTTTTGCCACTTTCTGACTTGTTAACCCTTAGTTTCAACCGGTCGAAGTTGACCCTCAACCTCTTGAAATGGGTTGTCGATCGGTCGACAAGCATATGACCAATATGATGCTTGTTGTCCTATTTTTAGTCGTTTATGACATGTCGACTAAGTTTGTTGATCGATCGAACTGGTGCTCGACCGGTCGACAATATA
This sequence comes from Liriodendron chinense, assembly GCA_003013855.2. Classification (NCBI taxonomy): domain Eukaryota; kingdom Viridiplantae; phylum Streptophyta; class Magnoliopsida; order Magnoliales; family Magnoliaceae; genus Liriodendron; species Liriodendron chinense. The sequence goes on along the minus strand of ML058510.1, from coordinate 4,672,431 downwards.
GTGAGTTCTAATGTTTCGGCAGTTTGTTTACATTAGCTCATGAACCTCTAAGGCCTTACAATGGGTGGTCTTTTGAGACTCCTAAGGCTAATGTATGATGATTAAAAAAGTTTACTTATTAGGTCCAAGTCATCTAGAGGTTAATGTTTGTTTTGGTTTTAAAGGGTTAGGGACAATAAGACACCTCTGATTTACCTGTTTCTTCTTTCTTGATGGTTCTTGTCTACTTGAATATTTGGTCTTTAGCTTACCAAGGCTTAACCGACATTAAGACACATAGATGCCCGTGATTGACAAATAAGATACACACATATGCCACAAATAAGTGCACTAATACTATCATTGGAGATTATATCCTACTTAACGAGGAGTTATACAATACCACATGATGCGACATATACAATGTACAATGTATGCTGAGAGATGAAAATAAAGAGAAATATAAGCTTAGGAGAGAAAAAAGGAGAGATAAAGAGGGAAAGGATGAGGCTAAATGTAGGTCCACATATACGTAGAGACAGAGAAAGGTTCAATGGTGGATGGGCCAACTCACAAACTAGTTGAGTTGAATCAACCGAAAAGCTCAAGTGATTTTCTCGAGAACTCGTACAAAGTTTCTAAGATTTTTCAATGTTGTTAAATACTTAAAAGTATTAACGATAGATAAAGTTGAGTTGTGCTAAATTGAGTCAAGTTTTGTAATGTTTTCAAGATGTGTTGGTTTCTCCAATTTTGATTGAGTTTTTATGTTTCTTGGTAAAATCTGGTTGAGTTAATTTAGGTATGCATGTACATTCATCACGGTAGGCCACAAATTTTTTTTTTTTTTTATCATATGGGCTCTGCTGTGTAAGCTAGCTACATGTAAAAAGGTGATAGGTAAGTGGAAGCTACTCCTAGAATGAAGTGAAACGACAAAATTGTCTTGTATTCAATTAAAAAGCTCATGCTTTTCATTTAAAAATTTTCTCCTTATGACTAATAACATTGGCAAAAATGTCCAATATCTACCGTGTGTTACATGTGATACAAATATTAGGAATCCCCTTTAAAGATCCCAAATCTCTTTGATAAAGAGAAATCTCTTTCGAAGATCACAAATCTCTCGTAGTAATAGTGTAACATGTGTTTCCTAAAATATATTCTTTATTTTGAATCCTTGTTGTATTTTATAGGAAATTTTATAAACAACTACCTAATTAATATCATATTTACATTTGGTACCTTTCTTCAATTTTTCTTTTTAAAAAGGTACATCATTAATTCAAGTACTATCATTCCACTACTATTATCTTTCTTAATAGTGGGTTGAGTTGGCTATGCAAGAAAATGGTCTGTTGCTCAAGTGGGCCTCACTGTAATGCTTATGTAAAATCCACCCTTACAACCAGGTGTGCAACTCACCCCATTTTATGCCTGTCTTAAAAATCAGCCCCATTGGTGATTCAGGTGATCATGTGATTAGAAAGTGTGTACAAGGTAATGTCAGCCCTCTAAACTATTTCTCTTGGTGTGACCCACATGAATTACAAATGAGCTTGACTTTTAGGCCCTAGGCTTAAAGTATGGTGTGGCATATATATAATGGTTGGAGTTGATTTCCCATAATCAGCATATTGGTCCATGTAAACATTAAGGGTGGACATCTCCCTCCCAACTGTTTCCTTTGGTGTGGCACACCTGAATAGCAGGTCATCTTATTAGTGTTTTTTTTTTTTTTTTTTTCTTCTAGACCTAATGTGGGATTACATATTTAATGGTTAGAGTGAATCTTAAATTAACATCACAGTGGACTTGTAAATGTTAAGAGGTGTCGCCCTTTTCAAATGTCTTAAATCCAACCTATTGCACCATTTAAGGTCCGCCCAGTGGATAACCTCCAAACTATTAAGTTCTTGTGACATCTAATCCACTTAATAGGTTGGCCCCACCGTGAGGATCACCTGATGCAAAAAATTAGAGCTATCCACTCATTAAGTAAGACAAACCATAGAAAAAAGTTTGTAGCCATTGATAAATAAAAAATTAAAAGTGTGGTTTGCTTGATTAGTGGATATGGTTGAGCCCTATGGTGAGTCTAATACATTGAATGTATTGGATGTGCCATGCACTGAACAAGAAAGAAATTATCTGCTAGGTGGACCATAACCTATCTTCCGACTAGCTGGACTTGACACCATCTCTTTTTTAAATATATGAGCAGTAGGGGTGTTGTTGAGCTCTTAATTGTGCATATTCTAACCCCAATTCATCACTCATTATGCACGGTTTACATGTTTAAAGGACTACTTTAATGCATGAGTTGCGATTGTAGGGATAAGATGGAGATTTCACTGATTCAAGGCTAAATAGAGGTACTTTACAAGCATTGAAGACCGCAAGATCAAGCATGAAAGGGTAGAAGAAAGAAGCAAAGGAGAGAAGAAAAGAAGATAGAGAAAAGCCATCCACTACCGGTCGTCCAAAGCTTAGGACCGGTCATCCGACCGGTCTGGCTACTCAACAGAAGAAAGTTCTCTGCACACATGTCTCTGGACCATCTGCGATCGGTCGTCCACACCTCAGACCGGTCATGCGACCGGTCCTTGAATTAAAATTGAAGAATGAAAAATTATGCAAACTTGCTGGACAGATTTGGGCGTTTTACTGACCAGTCGTACGATAGGTCGTCCATGCGTAAACAGCAGTTTCTAAATCGGGCTCTGAAATTCTCTGCGCAAGTGCGTAAATTCCTTACGCAATGTGGAAGTTTCTTGCGCAATGGAAACCTCCAAGCTATAAAAGGACTTCTTCCCTTCATACCAGGGCATGCTAGGACGTGGGGATTGCTTGGGAGACGGATTCCACTTCAAGTTTTCTTAGTTTTCTTCCTGTTTTAGTAGTTTTTTATGTTTTTGAGGCTTCTAGTTCAAGGATGTTAGAGATGAACTAAAACCTCTTAGCTAGGGCTAAGAGGTGAAGCTTTTGATTTGTTTTTAATGGATTGATGCAACCTAGGTTTCCTTTTTATGTTTTAATTGAAGAATTTTAGTTCAATATGAGTTTGAATCAAGTACTAGTTTGGTTTTACTTTGATCTCTTGATGACTCCGGGCTCATTTGATTCTTAGTGATTCTAAGCTTGGTAGCTTACCTTCTGAGCATTGTTTATGCTTGTGTAGTTCATTGATCTATCATCGACTCCGGGCATGGTAGACCCTTTGATTGCCTTGTGTACAATGGTCCGATCTTCATGTGGGTACTCATTCAACTAAAGTTCTTATCTTTTGTTATAATTTGAAATAGTTGTTTGCTGATTGATTTTGATTTAATTAGAGTTCTAATCATTAGTTGTAATCAAGTCTAGTGACAGGATTTGATGAAAGCTGTGGTTGTGAATCTCAACTAGATTGGAAAGAGGCTTGGCCTACACAATTGAGTGTGCCCAAGGCCTGAGCATTGTTGTGGGAATCAAATCAATGAATGAGCAACTGTTTTAGAGAATTGCTAATTGAACAGCTCTATATTCCGATCGGATAGAGATATGAATTCGATTCCGATTGAGTTATGAGAGACCTAATTGTGTTGATGCATTGAAACTTATCAAAAGTGGATCCTTGGCACTCTAGTGCCTTTTTAGATTGATATTACCTTACACATTTACTGTTTAAACCTAAATCACTATTTTCCAGCTTTAATTCTTAATAGGATCTTAATTATTAGTTGTTTTAGATAAATTTTGAGAATACCCATTCATAAATCTCTGTGGGAATGATACTCGGTCTTTCCGAATTATTACTACTTCGCAACCCTACACTTGGGGAGTGAACAAGTTTTTGGCGCCGTTGCCGGGGATTTCTTTGCGGTATTTTTAGAATTTTCTGAATTAACTTTTAATTGAGATTGTGTTGAGATAGGTTTAGGATTTTCTTTGCTTTCTAGGGTAGGTTTTCTTCTAAATACTAACTTACTTTGTTTTGATTTTTGCAGGATTCTAACATAGGTCTAATTCAGGGATTTTTAGGAAGTTGAAGAAGAAATAGGCATCTTAAGTCACAAATCAGGTTTTATCATTCTAACCTTACTCTTCTTCTTCTCCTACTCATTCCTACCATATTCATCTCTTGTAGAGTGGGTGGAGACTCCTTTTGGATCTCTGATAGGTTGGCCTTGAGCCGCCTGGATTCCTATTGGTCGGCTCTGCTGTCTTGGATCACCTTGTGCTCAGAGATTTCTCTTCTCAATCTTATTCGTCTTTCTTCTTTTTCTGCACTTTTCTCAAAAGACTCAAAGAGTGGGTGGAGAGTTCTCTGAACCCCTATTGACTAGGAGAAATCGATTTCTATCCTTGCTTCTGGCTTAGCCATTGCAAGACACCTTGTGCTTTGGTCTTAGAGAGAAGTAAAGGAAGGAAGGAAGAATTCCTTTTTTGTTTCATTCTTTTAGGAGTTGCATGACACATTGGGCTCGGGATTCCAATAACCGACTCAATCGTGATGGAGTAATTGTTGAAGGGATTGAAAGAGAGCCTCGTACTAGAAAATGTTAAAATTTTCCTGAAATTACTAGAGAGATGGCTGAAAATCAACCAAATCAAGGGGTTAATCAACATCAAAATCCAGCCCCAAACCTTACTGAATTGGATGAGAATGAAGTGGGGGATGTACCTCAACCTAGAACTTTACGTGACTATTTACAACCAGCTAGGACGAGTACTCCCTCTTGCATAATTTTTCCTCACAATGTGAGAAACATTGATTTTAAACCGGGGTTGATCCAACTTCTTCCTAGATTCTATGGACTCGACTCTGAGAGCGCGTATTTACATATTAAGGAATTTGAAGAGGTTATCGCCACAATAAACTACGACAATGTGACCAAGGATATAATAAAACTCAAATTATTCCCTTTTTCCTTGAAAGAGAAGGCCAAATCATGGCTACATTCCTTAAGGCCAAGGTCTATTGGGACATGGGCTGAGATGACTAGGGAGTTTCTTAAAAAATTCTTCCCTACTCATCGAACCAATGCACTAAGAAGGGCCATAATGAACTTCGCCCAAAAAGAAGAAGAAACCTTTTTCCAATGTTGGGAAAGGTATAATGAGTTATTAAACGCATGCCCACATCATGGCTATGAACGGTGGAGGTTGATTAGTTTCTTCTATGATGGATTAAACTCAACCATGCGCCAATTTGTGGAGATGATGTGCAATGGGGAGTTCATGAACAAGGAAACGGAGGAAGCTTGGGATTATTTTGACATGTTGGCTGAAAACACACAAGCATGGGATACATCTAAGCCAACAAGTTCAAAACAACCCCAAGCCAAGGAAAAGGGAGAAATTTATGTTTTAAATAAGAAAGATGATCTAGGTTCTAGAGTGGCTAAACTCACACGAAAGGTCGAGGAGATGGAACTAAAGAAAGTGGACACAACCCAACAAAGGGGGGGCGGTTGAAACTATTTGTGGTATTTGTGCTTCCAATGTGCATCAAACGCCGGATTGTCCAACAATCTATGCGTTTCGAGAATTTTTGTTTGAACAATCAAATGCTTTGAATAGTTATCAACGACCTTTTAGTACTCCAAATTCAAACACGAACAATTCTAGTTGGAGAAACAACCCTAACTTCAATTGGGCGAATGGAAACACGGCTAATCAAAATAATCCTCAAAGGGGACCCCTAATGCAAATGGCCCCACCTCAAATGCCTATAGAGGATACTTTGAAAGCATTCATGGAAGGTCAAGCTCAAATAAATCAATCCAACCATACGATAATGCTTGAGCTTAAAAATTCGGTGGAGGAAATCAAGGCTCGCTTAAACGCAAGGGAAGGGATTCTTCCAGCCCAACCCATACCAAATCCGAAACCCCAATGCGAAATAAGCGTGCCTAGTTCTTCTAACCAACACATTGAACATGCTAAGGCCATCACCACCCTTAGAAGTGGTAAAATTATTGAAAAATCTGATCCGGTGAAGGTTTCAACGCTTAATGATTCGGTATCTTCCAAAAAGGATGATGGACCTAGCACCGCCATGAATGAAAAAGAGCCATTGAAAGAATATAGGCCCGTTGCTCCATTCCCCCAACGCTTGATTTCAGCCAAACCTCAAGATAAATATCAGGAATTTTTGGAGGTTTTCAAGCAAGTAAAATCAACATCCCATTGTTGGATGCAATTAAACAAATACCGTCATATGCTAAATTCTTAAAAGACCTTTGCACGGTGAAAAGAAAACACACGTGCAAAAGAAGGCATTTTTGACAGAGAATGTAAGTGCCATTATAAATCACGGGATGCCCAAGAAATACAAAGATCCCGGTTGTCCAACAATATCATGCATAATTGGAGACTACCGGGTGAAACATGCTTTACTCGATCTAGGGGCAAGTGTGAACTTAATCCCCTTTTCGGTCTATGAACAATTGGGTTTAGGTGAATTAAAACCCACCAAAACCACATTACAACTTGCTGACCGATCGATTCGTATTCTGAGAGGGGTGATTAAGGACGTCCTTGTCCAAGTTGGTAAAGTCTACTACCCAGTGGACTTTATTGTCTTGGACACACGACCCATGGTTAATATTGGCCCCCAAATTCCTGTCATACTTGGCCGCCCATTCTTAGCTACATCAAACGCTATCATAAATTGTAGGAGTGGGGTCATACAAATGTCTTTGGCAATATGACGATTGAGTTAAATGCTTTCAATGTGACAACCAACAAGAGGATGAAGATGAGGAGGTCCACGAAATAAACATAATCAATTCTATTGTGGAAGATGAATCCCTCTCACCTTTTTACTCCGGTCACTTAGACGAAGATGTGACTTACTCCCTTAATGAGAACGAAGATATGATAAGGGATATGGTCACACTTTTTGAGTCGGTATCGGCATATGACGTTAGCCGAGAGAAGGATGTGAAAACAACACTTTGTTGTGCTGAGAAATCAATTCATATTTCCACACCTTTGTGGATCATGCATACCGAACTCCACCAACCCTGGGACGGTCCATATTTGCAATACCAATGCCCAGGAAAATCTGAATGGAGACATATTTTTTCTGATAAATATGATGTTTTCTCCCCTTATACATGTGGTGAACACACTAAGGAACCTGCTGATATTCATTTTTGGGATTTTCAGTGGTTTATCTACACACATGTATATTGTAAAGCAGGATATTAGATGACGTTACTGCAAACCTTTTGATCCATCTAATGATTCTGCTTGACTTTATGCTTTTAGATGAGTTGTTGGGATTAACCTCCTAGTCTGACGGAGGATGATTTTAGATAGTTTTCTAAAATGCTTTCCCATTAGGATTTCTTTTGATCAGTTGATTTAGTTGTGAAGTAATCCATCTCCAAAAGCTAATCCTGCTATGAAATATATGCTTCAGGTGATATCTCTCTTTCTCACTCTCTTTTTGATTTGGCATTGCTCTCATGTGTTGCATTCATTGTATACATTCTTACATTGAGGACAATGTAAAGTTTTGGTTGGGGGGTGAGAGAGATTCCTTAGATGAATCTGCTAGCTTTTGTGACATTTTGAGCAATGATGTAGAAATTTTTCGATTTTTCTAACATTCAAAACTCTTTTGGAAAACTTTGATTCTATGCATTCGAGATGATATAAGTATAAGAAGAGGAGATACGAAGTGAGGGATGTTGCAAGCTTTGAATTTCTCTTAATATAATGATTTTATATGTGAATTCACCTATTTGTATGATTGATAGAAAATTTGAATACTTTTACACCTAGTTCACATTACACGATTTTTATGATTTGAAAGGATTATGTGATTTGTGAATTAGCTAGACTTTGATTTGAGGTGTTGAGAAACCAAGCCGGGGTACTTTGTCCATTCTTGTCCATGGGAAAATAACAAAAGATATAAATTTCTAAAAATCCTATCTAATGTAAAAGAAAAAGGAAAAGGAAGGATGAAATTGGGAATGATGGAAAACGGTGGAAAATTTCGATTAGGGCTACCTACTACCAACCAGGGGATGGTCTACCCGTAACCAAAGCCGGAAATGGGACGTAGTGTGAAAGTCGTCGAAAGGACGGTGAGGCAAATTCCTGTCATAGGCTTGTTGTGCTCTATGCACCTTGAAATCTATAGTTTAGTTGATTTATGAAGAATATAATCCCGAAAACTCATGAGATGAACTTTCACTATGCACACTAGGTTGAATTTGTTCAAGTTCTTCTATTTATCAATCAATCAGCGGGAATTTCATATAAACACTTATTATGTTCTGAGAGTTTAAAGTTTTAACCTCTATCACCTAATTTCTCTGAATTTTATGTTTATGCGTCTTGGAATGTATAGAAGAATAGTTTCTGAAAGAGAGTTGGATTTTGGAGAATGAAACTTGTTTCACGCAGTTTTGCTCGGGACTAGCAAAATGCTGGTTGGGGGGGGGGGGGGGGGTGTTGAGCTCTTAATTGTGCATATTCTAACCCCAATTCATCACTCATTATGCACGGTTTACATGTTTAAAGGACTATTTTAATGCATGAGTTGTGATTGTAGGGATAAGATGGAGATTTCATTTATTCAAGGCTAAATAGAGGTACTTTACAAGCATTGAAGACCGCAAGATCAAGCATGAAAGGGTAGAAGAAAGAAGCAAAGGAGAGAAGAAAAGAAGACAGAGAAAAGCCATCCACGACCGATCGTGCGACTTGTCGTCCGACCGGTCTGGCTACTCAATAGAAGAAAGTTCTCTGCACACATGTCTCTGGACCATCTGCGACCAGTCGTCCACACCTCAGACCAGTCGTGCGACCGGTCCTTGAATTAAAATTGAAGAATGAAAAATTATGCAAACTCGCTGGACAGATTTGGGCGTTTTGTGACCGGTCGTGTGACCGGTCGTCCACAGGCTCAGACCGGTCGTACGACTGGTCGTCCATGCGTAAACAGCAGTTTCTAAATCGGGCTCCAAAATTCTCTGCGAAAGTGCGTAAATCCTTGGGCAATCTGGAAGTTTCTTGCGCAATGGACACCTCCAAGCTATAAAAGGACTTCTTCCCTTCATACCAGGGCATGCTAGGACGTGGGGATTTCTTGGGAGACGGATTCTACTTCAAGTTTTCTTAGTTTTCTTCCTGTTTTAGTAGTTTTTTTATATTTTTGAGGCTTCTAGTTCAAGGATGTTAGAGATGAACTAAAACCTCTTAGCTAGGGCTAAGAGGTGAAGCTTTTGATTTGTTTTTAATGGATTGATGCAACTTAGGTTTCCTTTTTATGTTTTAATTGAAGAATTTTAGTTCAATATGAGTTTGAATCAAGTACTAGTTTGGTTTTACTTTGATCTCTTGATGACTCCGGGCTCATGTGATTCTTAGTGATTCTAAGCTTGGTAGCTTACCTTCTGAGCATTGTTTATGCTTGTGTAGTTCATTGATCTATCATCGACTCCGGGCATGGTAGACCCTTTAATTGCCTTGTGTACAATGGCCCTATCTTCATGTGGGAACTCATTCAACTAAAGTTCTTATCTTTTGTTATAATTTGAAATAGTTGTTTGCTGATTGATTTTGATTTAATTAGAGTTCTAATCATTAGTTGTAATCAAGTCTAGTGACAGGATTTGATGAAAGCTGTGGTTGTGAATCTCAACTAGATTGGAAAGAGGCTTGGCCTACACAATTGAGTGTGCCCAAGGCCTGAGCATTGTTGTGGGAATCAAATCAATGAATGAGCAACTGTTTTAGAGAATTGCTAATTGAACAGCTCTATATTCCGATCGGATAGAGATATGAATTCGATTCCGATTGAGTTATGAGAGACCTAGTTGTGTTGGTGCATTGAAACTTATCAAAAGTGGATCCTTGGCGCTCTAGTGCCTTTTTAGATTGATATTACCTTACACATTTACTGTTTAAACCTAAATCACTATTTTCCAGCTTTAGTTCTTAATAGGATCTTAATTATTAGTTGTTTTAGTTAAATTTTGAGAATACCCATTCATAAATCTCTGTGGGAACAATACTCGGTCTTTTCGAATTATTACTACTTCGCAACCCTACACTTGGGGAGTGAACAGGTGTCAATGGGCGGGCATCAGGCCTGAAAAATCAGAATTTTGAATAGGACCATAATGATGGCCTGAAACAGTTCAAAATTCGGGCCAGACCTACCCAGGCCCTGGCCGGTTGACAACCCAATTGGGCAGTAGTCTCTCGTGTTGTCATGTAATTGGTGGGGCACACTGTGATGTGCATATGAATTCCACTCCGACCATTAGAAGTGTAATCCAACTTTAGGTCTAAGGACAAAATATTAGGCTTACTTGTTATTCAAGTGGGCCACACTGGAGAAATCAATTTAGAGAGACATCCACCCTTGATTTTTACAGGGCCTACCATGATTATAATATAAAATCCACTCCAACCATTGGATGCCATGCTATAATTTAGGCCTAAGGCCTAAAATTTAGGCCCATTTGTGATTCATATGGGCCACACCAAGTGAAATAATTTGAAGGATAATTGTTGCCTTGTACACTATTTCCAATCATGTGGTCCATGTCTAGGCCTAAAATAGGGTGATGCGCCTAGTGGTCGGTGTGGATTTCACATAAGCATCAAGGCGGGCCCACTAGAGCCGCTGCCCATTTGGTGGCAAGACCCATACCACCCACCACCTCCAAAAAAAAGATACCAGAAGATAGTGGAATGATAGTAATTGAATTAGTGAAGTGGCTTTTTGAAAACCACTATAAAAAAGGTACTAGAATGTAAATTTGAAATTAATTAGGTAGTTATTTGTAAAATTTCTTATTTTCTATCAATTCACCTTCATTTCCCATCGACTTTTTGAGGGAAAAATTCTCAAATTCTCTTTAAAAAAAAATTAGATACACGTCTACATCTTCGCATAATGTACATAAATTTTTTATGATGAAAATTGGGTCCCATAGTTAAGTAATTAATCTAGACCATTAGTCTAGTTAAGTAATTAATCTAGACCATTGCTCTTTTATATGCCAATGTTTATCCACTCAGCCTAAAAAATCTCCTTGACTGGAAAATTCAACTTCTTAAACTTTTGGCCTACAAAGAGATGGGTAATTAAGATGAACAAAATTATGGTCCAAACTGCAACAACGGTCCACATCCAACTAAACAAGATCCCTGTATTGGTTGCTGGGATTTTCCTATCTAGGAGACTTTTGGGTCTTGCTCCACTCACGTTGGAATTCTCCATTCCGAATCACTAATGTAGGGCTGTCAATGGGCTAGACCCTTGCCCTAGATGGTTTAGATTGATGAGCCTTGGCTTAAAAAAATCAGACCAAACCTAGCCCAGATCTTGCCTAACTAGTGCTATCAACAGGCTGAGCCCAGCCCTTGAAGTACAACCTAGCCTCTAGCCCAATGCAAGAATGTCCTTTAGAAATTCCAAAGAGGCTGGTTGGATGGGTTTTTAGACAGAAGTGGCTCACCCCCAAAAGCTCGACGGGCCAGCCTAGCCCATTGACAGCCCTAGATTGCCTAACCCTAATTTCTGCCAAGCTCTAGGATGAGCCTGGTGGGACTTAATAGTACCTGGTCCGGTATCCCGAGTTACCCGGGACTCGCGAAAGCTGGGTTGACCATGACGAGTCATTCAATTCACCGAGTCTGACTTGTAACTTCAACTCACCATGCATTCCCACACACATTTCCTATGTCCTCCAACCTCCTCCTTCTCACACGTGTGGACCATGTATGAGTGGTCTGAAAGCATCTGTTAACTTCATGGTATACCAAAACGGCTATGTAATGGCCATAATAGCAATGATGGTAACCACTGGGTGTTAGGGCTGAAACGGCCAGAACGGTCATTACAGGAAACAGTTGGGAACAGAGGCAACCTTATATAGAATCAAATAAGTATTAGAGAATGAAAAATTCGAACAAATATAAATAACACATGGGATTTTTACGTGGAAAACTCATGCAGAAAAAAACCACGATACAAAGAGACGATTAATCTACTATAATCAACGGAAGGTTAGAGGAGGTGGAACAACTTACAATAGAAACCTTAGCTTTCTCTTCAAAACTTTAGAAAATTCGTACTAGGCTCTCGTCAGCACTACCCTAATCATAATTAGAGAGATACTTATATACTCTCACACAAGATTAAGATTAAGATTAAGAAACAATACTCGTACTTTTTAAAATTTATGTGTTTCCGTCAGTTGAAGTAATTTTACCTTCGATCGGACTAATTGATATCGCTTCCACCAGTTGAACCGAACGTCTAATCGAAAATGTGCAAAACATCACAACTAATAACAAGGTCAAATATGAAATTTTCAATCGAATCAACAGAAGCACCAGTCAAATTGAAAATTGCATTCTTTGCTCTATAATTAAAGGCACTCTATCACGCCCCGAAATTCGGGACTCGAGTACAACGACCCAAAGCCCGAGTTCCAGGGTGTGAATATAAAATTTGAGTATAGATTCCTGAAAATTCCATTCCACACATCGCATAACTAAAATAAATCCCAAATATAAAGTTTCTTTTCCACTAATATCTTATTACATTGAATTTTACAAGATAAAATAGATCAACTACCGTTGGCGTTTGAGTAACACGTGACCATCTAAATACTCTGCTCTGTCTACGTCTTTCCCTTCCTGAAAACCTGCAAGAACTGTGGTGATTTTGGTGAGCTAAAAGCCCAGTGAGGTCATTTCCATCATAAGTAATATTCCAGTTAATAAGAAATAGGAGGCGAATCATCAATGGATAGAATTGTATGATATATACGAGGATGAGGTTATGATTGATACACTTTATGATTTATTATAAGCAGAACATGATTATCATGATGTCATGTATGTGATGATACGTGTGAGAGCAACAAACGTCTAGGAACTCGTTGCCACTGAACATTAGGAACTTATCGCAAATCAACCATGCTCACCTAACCGGTACAGCGAGGCGGCAAATCAACCATGCACGCTAGTGGGCAAATCAACCATGCACCACTGATCCAACCGAGCAAATCAACCATGCTCAATAAGTGAAACGACCAGAACTCGCTACCACTAAACATTAGGAACCTGTCGCAAATCAACCATGCTCACCTAACCGGTACAGCGAGGCGGCAAATTAACCATGCACGCCAGGAGTCAAATCAACCATGCTCATGTTCTGTCGTTGTGTATAAAAGATGTATATGAATGTCATGAATTATGAAAACATATCTTCAAGCACACAATGCATCTCAAACTCAATTCCAATCACACCATGCATGTGTCATCTTTATTTAAGTAATTCTTTGTCTTAAACATTTAGTTTGTAGTAAATTAAGGCAGCTGAGAATAATTTGGAAAGTTATTAAAATATGTAAGGTAACCTAAGTCGAATTTGTCTAATATCTTGTTATGTACAACTAGATAGGATGATTTGGAAAAAATATCAAGAATGAATAATTATAATTCGATACTTAAGAATAGAGATCAAAGTGGGTTCCATACGTAAGACTCCCTTACAATTAACAGAGAAGAATAAAGACCATATTAAAAACTTGATTAAGAAAGCGAATTGGAAAATGGATTCCTTACCCAAAAATCCAATGGTTAAACAACAAAAGAAGAAATTAAGACCTAGAATTTAGCAACAAGAGGACCAAGGAAAATTAACCAGAAAATCATGAGATGAATCACTCACCTGGTAGTTCCTAAGCCCAAATCGAGTTGGAGTCGGCTCACTGAGTCGACTCGGTTGGCGATCCTTCTTCTTGCTTCTTTCTTTCTCCCTTCCTTCTTCTTTCTTCTTGCTTCTTTCTTTCTCCCTTCCTTCTTCTTTCTTCTTTCTTCTTTCTTTCTTTCTTCTTCTTCCTTGCTGGAGGATTCTCCCAACAATAGGGACAGCAACAGTGGGTGGGTACCCCACTGATGAGAGGCCACACGGCTGCCCTCTCTCTCCTCTCTCTATCCAACGACTCTCTCTCTCTCTCTCTTCTTCTTCTTCTTCTTCTTTTCCTTCTTCCTTTCTTTCTTTCATTCTTTTTCCTTGCTGGAGTAGGGTCCAGCAATGCTGTGGCGCAGCAACAACAAGGCCACAGCACCCCACCTCCTTCTCTCACTCTCTCTCTCTCTCTCCATCTCTCTCTCTAACGTCCCACTCTTCTCTCTCTCCCTCGCTTGCAGCTTCTCCCTCTCTCACTCTCTATCTCTGGCGTTTTCTTGGAGGAAAAAGAGAAGCCTACAATGGCCTATATATATGACTCAAGGACGGATGGAAGGTCGACGTCTGCGGACGGATTCTCGGATGCGTATCCGAGTTGAAGAAGGAAACTTCCTTCCCGCTGTTTTTGAACAACATGGACCGTTGGCGTCCTAAGTGGGGTCCACACGAAGGTACAGGAGGAATACGGTCCGTCCATGCAGAACGGATCGGCAGATCTTGATTCCTCGAACTTTAAACGGTGATCTGAGGAGGTCTGTACGGTCAACGGACGATCAAAAGGTCTTCACCGGACGATGTACGCGTGGCGTAACAACATTATTGGCGGTTTAGATTCTTGATGGGGCCACTATGATGGACGGTTTGAATCGTGCACAGCGGCAGCGGCAGCGCTGTCGCAGCACGGTTTGAGAAGAAGACGAAAGGCATCTCTATAACACGCGGTCAACGCGGGTTGACCGGACGCGTGACGTGCACGCTATGCACGTGGGTCCCACCATGATGTATATGCAAAATCCACTCCAATCATCAGGTAGGCCACATGATTTTAGGCTATGACACCAAAAATGAGACAGTTCCGAAGTTAGATGGCCCACTTATGGCCCGATTTCTGATTAGGGTACTTGTAGGATGATCGGAGAGTTGAAATTTGACGTGTATGGTTAGATCGTGTCCTAGAACTAGTATATAGAGTTTTATTCGAAAAAGATCGCCAGAAATTATGATATTTGAAAATGTCATGCAACTTAAGTTTAATTAATGACATCTTTTCTTAATTATTGTAAATTTATGTGAAATCTGACACTTCTACGCTGTTCTAGTGTTCATGTTGAGCAATTCCAATAAATGGATCATATCATAATTCCTTACGGATTGTTTAATATTAATTTATCAATATTTAAGTTATTTAATTTACTAAATAATTAACTAATCTATAATTTAAATTATTCTAAAATCCTAGGATGTTACAAATACTCCCGAACAGGTTCATAGGGCCAAGAAATCACTGGTCTAAGCATATGCCTTGTGACGGACACGATGTACGGGTTATATTTATGGACAGACATGTGTACAGGGTGATGCACGGCGGGTTTACATTGATCGCGTAATTCGAAATCGGAGTGGACAGTTAGATCTTCCGGTCTAGCAACGATAGATCATTCTAACGGTCAGTTTATTGATTTAGCTAAATATACTGAGTTTTCAAAGGCCTTAAAAAGTGTTAAAATGCGTATAAAAGTATATACGTGTGTGTATGCGTGTGAACAACACGGCCCATAATTTAAATTTTTCACGTGTGAATATGCACTCGTGTACTTACTCGTGCGCCCAAATTTTCGGGGTATTACACACTCGATCAACAAAAAAAATAACCCATAACTATTCAAAATAGATTTGCATCGTAATAATAATGGTGATGATGTTATGGATTTGTATTAGCCATATCAACCCATAATGATTCGAAACAGATTAGTGCCCTTACAGATTTACATCATAACAACAAAGGCGGTATCGTAACGATAACGGTGGTGGCCGTCGTTACCAAATATGTAAAACTTGGTTGGCACATATGGCCCCTTCCGCATCCCATGCATAGGCTATATAGGCAGAATCAGGTTGGCTGCAATGTATAGTCACTTTCATGCATGGTGTGGTGCACTAGGGTGTGGGATGCATGCATGATACATGTTTACAGTGACATGACACATGTTCATGTGGCCTAAAGACATACGTCCCTGTCTTGGATTCCCTGGCTCTAAGGTTGAGGTGGAGAAAGGGAACATGAATGAGATGTGAGGGAAATATGGCTATGTATCCGTACCCACATGCTCCAAGAAGGGTCCCTACGCATGAGAATCCTGACCTTTTGTTCTGGGTGGGACAGCCTTTTGGTGGTGCAGGTCATGTGCTCTTCCTTTGTTTTTTTTTGTGGGCAGGTCACATCAATGAAAGGTTGGGACCTATGGCCCACCATATGCCCCCACCCAAATGGAAATGAGAAATGATTACGTAGGGTCAATAGTACTGCAACTTGTGGTACTGAGACGTCTTTCCTGCCAACATGGAATTTTATTTGGGAAATCAGAACCATGTAAAAGACAGGACCCACCATGAAGATCACCATTCTCAAAAATTATGATGATCAGATCTCTATGTGGGCCTCAACTGTATGTTGATTTAGACCGTTGGTTTTACATTGATTATAGTGGTGTGGCCCATGTTATCATAATGGGTTGAATTTTCTGCAGGGTGGTCTTCGTGGTGGGACCTACTGTTTTCATGGAACTGATGTTCTACACAGGTGGCACTTTGGCGGGAATGATGGAACGGACCACAAGCTATTGCAGCCATGTATGCCACTGGGAAATTCTCAATGAAAATCGTACTCAGCAGTGCATGTGCACTTGTTGTACACTTGTATCCAGAGTGACGATGTGCGAGATCTGAGCCGCTCATCGGGTGGCTCCCACCGTTTCAATTCCAACGACAAGAAGATCGGGCCAAAACGGCTAGGATCCAATCCATCCATCTGAGGGGATCTGTCATGATCCAGTCCGTCCATTGGAGGGGTTCTGCCATGCACAAAACCTGTCCCCATGAACCAGGTCAGGTGACGAGTCAGGTGAGCCACACTTTACGAAACAAGTGTAGGGCTGAAAGGAACTTGGTTGAAGTTTTCTAATCCGTCCACGTGGCGCTGAAAATCATGGCCCACCTGTTGAGCTGTCCACCTTGATTTTTGGGCAAGAACGGTTGATGTACTTTTTAGATATTGCACGGTAGATGTTAGGCGGATGGATGGTATGCGTTTGTACATTCGTGTGGGGTTAACAAATCTCCACACGAATTTGTTGAACGTGGAGCCTTGGTGATTTCGTAACCGTCCATTTCTGTTTCCATGTGGGGCCTACATGTGAGTAGGTAATTTTGCCATGTGAATCTACATAGAACAGACAGGGTCGGTCTGGCAGAGCCGTCCATAGATGGTGCACCATCTAAGTGTGAGATCTTTACCATCTGTTGGTATAGTTGAATGTGATTACGTACGTTTGTGTGTATGGTAATTACCATACGTTCAAGCTGTTTGGGGCCAACCGTGATGTCTATTTAGAATCCAAACCGTGCATCCGGTGTGCCTTCTCATGTTCACCGTACATCATAAGAATCATCCAGATCCAAAACTTAAGTGGGAGACGGCACATGAAGAAATGTACAATCACTCCTAAAACCTATGTATTTACTTGTTGTGGCCCACCTAACTATAAATTTGCTTAGTTTTGCCTTCGTCCTGGTGAAGGTACACCTGATGATTAGGTTGGATGGCATACACACAACATGATGTACCAGACACTCCATCTAGATGTAGAGCAATCCTAACTCAATCTCGGCCATTGAGATTTGAATAGGCCCAACCCAAAAGCCCGGCGTAAAACAACTCAAAATCAAGCCATATGTAACCCAGGCCGTTACACCCCTCACTGCTGCTTTTATAGAGAACTTTTCCTTTTATTCCTTTGCTCACGTCTAATGTGGACTAAAAAACCTCACTTTCTAATTATTTTAGTCAAGTCAAAATCGCCCTCAGCTTCGAGTTGAGCCGAATCGAGTTCGGTCCCGCTTGAACTTCACTCGGGTGTTTTTTTCGAGCCATGCCTAGCTCGACTCAGTTTGAACACAGCAACGAGTCAAGTTGAATTAAGTTTTTTTTGAGCTGGGTCGAATTGAGTTAACCGAGTTGGCTCGGCTCGTGTACAGCTCTATCTAGATGTTCGTATGGTGGGGCATCACCCTCCCCAATGTCCCCCTATTGTAGCTATTTGGTCTGGCCCCCTGACATATATATCAGGCTGGATTTTAGCATAAGGCCTAACATGAGGGGGGCACATTTAGTGGACGGGTTGGATGGGATCCATACATCACGGTGGGCCCCACACACCGCTCCATCACTTACGTTTGGGACTCTCTCGTTTGATTGCCTATATTGGGGTAAGGATCATCCATCCGTTCAAATTATCTTTGCCGGTGGAATCGGTGGTTAGAGATGTTTGGTACAGTATGTGGGTCCCATCAAAACGAATGAATCAACATGAACCACCCTGAGGTCACACCTCCGGCCCTGGTTCAATACGTTGATGTCACCCGCGACTGGGCCCTAGCCCTATGGACCATGATTAATGACTCGGTGAGTCGAATTGACTCGTTTGGTCTGAAGTTGAGTCATGACTCACCCGAGTCATTGGTGAATCGGGTTATTGAACCAGATGGGTCCAATGGACTCAGACAAGTTGCACCAGACTAGGATTGAAACTGAGCCGGCTTCTTTTGGGCCGGTTTGGGCTTCTTCTCAACAATTAATCGGGCCCAACTGCAACTCTAACTGGGCCACATCTGATGCATGCGTTGGATCATCGAAGAAACATTCATAAAGGACAGGGCATGTACATGGAATTTCATCTGGATGTCGATCCAAGCTGGGCTATTTTAAAATACAGGCAATCTAAGAGATGGGCCCATTTATGGATTGATCGTGCTTTGGGTTGAATTTAAGGCCCACCCAAATAATGGGCCAGATTGGGCCTGGCATTATCTGGGACATGACAATGGCCCACTTGAACCAGATCAGTATCTACCATCTTCAAGCTGGGCAATGTACTGTGGCTATTAGACATAGTTGAATGTGATGGTATGGATTTTAGATGGGTGGATGCAATAGATCTTGTTTATAGCCATTCATCAAGAGACCCACCATGCAGATAACATGGCTCAAATCCAGGCAGATGACACTCATGAGGTGGGCCACGTGTAGCTTGACTGTGGACATTTGGCATAATTTTAAGCCATCCATCATTATCTCAAGTGTCCACATAATGTGTGGGCCAGCATGATTTTTGCGCTGGGTTATCTACTAAGTGGGGCCACCTGATGTACAGCTTGTACCAAATTTCATGATTAATTAGTCTGATTGGGTGCACAATATCATTATAAGGGCCGTTTGGATACGCACCAAATAAGTTGCTTTTCTTGCTGATGGCAGCGGTTAAGTAACTTATTTGAGATTAGTTAGTTTGGTTAATAAATAATGATTCTTATTTATTTGCTGAAAATCAGTTTAGTTTTTCCGCATTTTTATTTTGCCTTTCTACTTTTTCACCACCGAGAGGTGCTCGTCCATTGTAAAAGTGCTAATTTTCCTGGCAACCGCCCAGCCCACTTTGGCCATCCAGCTTGCTGGGCCCATTGTGAAATATTTGATCCACGCTGTCCATCTGGTTTGGGTGTGAGTGGGGCTAGCATGTGAGGCATATCTAAACATCAGGTGGACCCCACATCAGGAAGCAACAGTAGCCAGCGTGATGTGTTTTACTCATGCCATTCATATGTTTTTCCAAGTAGTTTTGAGTGGCCCACTGGGTAGGGGGCCACATGCTGTGCACATGAAATCCACACCATCCACCCTTGTTGGTCCATCCCAAAAATGAAACAGAATCCAATCTCAAATAGACCGCACCTTAGGAAATAGTGTTCATTGACACCCACCATTGGTCGGCCCTAATGATGAGTGACCCATATCCAAGGTGGGCCTGCATGATGGATGGCCCTACATTAGAGGTGGGCCCCACATTTGGGATGATCCACATTAAAGGTGGCTCCACATGATGGGCAGTGGATATTGATGGAGGGCCCACTTGATGGATGATCAACATCAAAGGTGGGCCCTAGATAAAGAATGGCGCAAATGGCCCACATCCAAGGTGGCCCCACATGATGTACTGCCCACATAAAAGGCGGGGCCCACACAATGAACAATCCACACCAAAGGATGGCCCCAAATGATGGATGGTGGATGTGCAGCGACCTAACAGACTTGAGGAATGATGTTGAAAACGAACATGCTTTTTCCATATTTTGGTTGAAAAGCATGTTCTTTACCAAACATACTTCTTTGTTAATTAAGTAGAAACCAAGATAAGTTACTTATCTGATTACTAGCTTATCTTAAGTAACTTATCAAGACTCAGTCGTATCATGGGGAGTCAAGCCAGATCAATCCAGAAAATAAAGCTCTATTCAAATCCCACTCAGCTGAGTTGACTCACTGGAACTCCTAGTAACCATTACACATAAGATTAAAACATATCACATAATGGTAATTCATCATAAATAAACATTTGGTCACGTTTGGAAGCTTTGATTGACAATTCTCGAGTTGCTTGGTCCCAACTTGAGAGTGATACTAAAAGCATAGTTCAAAAACCCAAAACCAAAATCGACTCAACTCAATGTCTAGCCGGGTTGAGTCAACTTGAAGACTTGAATGAGCCCTAACTTGAATCGACTCTATAATATATAGATGAATTTCTTAAGTGATGGTGATTAGTATTTAGACTATACATTAAATAGCCATAGATAAGCATGTCTTAATCATGTAGCTTGGCGGAAATTCTTACATTTCAGATGGACAAATTCTTATATTTTTTGTCAAAAGAGATGTTTTGAAATTCTCTAAAAGTAACAAGTGATAGCAGACAAACGATTAGCGCACACCAAAAGCTCCAGAGCTAATAGGGAATGACTGTTTTATCCCTATATGTAAGAAAGCTCTCCTAAGCAAGCTCAAGCGAGACCTCTTAGTGGGCAACCCTATATTGCATGGGTCCTAGAATCGCACGGTCCGACAATGAGCCCCACCTCATGGCCATTTTGCATTTTACAAACCCTAAGTCATGAGTCACCCCACCTCAATGTGGAGATACGATGCATCATTGGAATCCACACCAAGATGTTCCCACATCAACGAGCTTGTAAATTCCAAAGTATTGAATTCCTTATTGTATATTTTCAAATATCTTTCTATAAGTATCAAACACAATTCCTAATTCTACATAATTACAATCCCAACACCCAAACTTCATGAAAAGAAGTATTTAAGTAATGAATTCCACTGCCAATTGCTAGTGACAAAATTACATTCCCATATCCAAACATGATAAAAAGAATATCTTCTTTAATGATTTCGTTCCGTAGAAACAAACTCGTTAGGCCCTTTTAAATTCCTCACATCCGAATGACATGTGGCGAATGTGATGGACCGATTCTTTAAGCTTCTAGCCTGATCTTTCATTTCTTCTATCATTATCTTATTTTAATTTGTGAACTAACCATCAAATTAAAAATAAGATAAATAAATAAAAATTCATGCGGCGTGTTACTCTATTCAAAGGAAAATATAAACTGTGGCCGGCAACAATTAGTTCTTTGATGCGGAAACTTCAAAGTAGGAATAAAAATATGGTCTACATCTTAAAAAACTCAATTTTTTTTTTTTTTTTCATTTCTTTTTTGCGATTGCGTTTTCACATGGTTTTAGAGATTAACGACAAAACGAGTTAAGCTCTTAAGATACATTATCTCTTTATCGGTTTTGATAAGTGCCCTGGCTTTTTAATGATTTTTATTTGTTTATTTTCAGTATAACAACTTAACAGCTTAATGCCAATCACTACAATATAGGGTGTCCGTGGACTGTGGGGCCCATTGGGATTTTGGGCCCCCAAATTGAAGATCTGGGCTTGGGCTGATCAAGACCAATCCGGATATGACTGCCTAGAACCCTCCCCTCACTGGGAGCGGTTGGGTGAGTCCCAGGTAAGGCTTAGTGGGCGAGGCCCTGACTGCGGGGCCCACCTTGATGTGTATGTTGTATATCCATGCCGTCCATCAGTTTTTTCAGCTCATTTTAGTGCATGGTCCAAAAAATGAAGCAGACCCAAATCTCATAGACCACACAGTAGAGATTGAGTGCTTACCATTAAAAATTTCTTGGAGGTCACAAAAATTTTGGATCAAGCTGATATTTGTGCTTTCCCTTAATCCAGGTCTGTGTGAACATATCAACAAGTTGGATGAGAAATAAGCATTAGGGTGATTCCTATGAATTTTTTTAATGGCAGGCATTCAATGACTAGTGTTTTCTGTGGTGTGGTCCACATAAGATTTAGACATGCTTCATTTTTAGGCTCATGCCCTAAAATAAGCTGGAAAAACTGGGGACGGCGTGGATATTCAACACATACATCAAGGTGGGCCCCATTGTCAGGGCCTTACTCACTGTACTGTCACGGGGGCATCACCTAATCCGCTCCCCTCCTACCATGCATGACAGTCTTGGTCCCAACCTTTGTGAAAAAAGCATATCCTACAACTTCAGCATGTGGGGTCCACTGTGGTTTGTGTACTGAATCCTTTAAGGGTAACCTTAGAAGAAGGTGGGATGCTAAAAAATAAGGCTGATAGAGTCATCTCATGAGCTACCATGTGAATTTGGAAGTTTTTGGATGGATGTCCATTGCTTTCTATGGTGTGGCCCACGTAATGATTCTATGAACCTAATTTCAAGCACCCTATCATATAAATAGAGCTTATTTGATGCACGCCTTGAATGGCATATCCACGTGTTCAGCGATCATGTTAATAACTTCTGCATGCAATTTAAAAACCGTTAGGACACAGGTGAATAGGAGTGGTAGAAATAACTCAGTAGTCTCCTAGTTCTATTTAGCTGCATTAGGACATTTGCAAGGTCCAATCCACTACTCTAGACTCTTCATTAGGTCCATTGCACATTTTATGGGCAACCATGGAGGCATCACACCAATCCGACAAATATTGACCATTAGATCAATGGTCCTTAATGGATGGTCATGATCATTAACAAAAAAGATAGGTCCAATCAACAATTTAATCTACCAATTTGTCAGGGAATCATAGTCATCCCATTCATGGCTTGGAAAACAGATGGCTATAAAAAATAAGGCCAAATAAGGATGGATTAGATCATCCCATTAGTACAATGTTTGTATTACATACTATGAAATGTGTTTAAAACTTGATGGACAGTCCAGATCAATGAATCAAGTCTAAGTGTCTACTACAACCAGTAGTGTAATGTGAAGGGGAAATGGTTATCATAATGATTTTACTAGGGCTCTTAGAGAGTCGGATCTAGATCTGATTTGGCTCTAAGTCTGAAAATTTGTAGTTGGATTCAAATCGGATTCAAATCGACTCGGATCCAAAAAGTGATATCCATATTCGATTCACTTATAAATAACCAAATTCATTTCAGATCCAAAAATCCATATAGCCATTGGATTCAAGTTGAATCTAGCTCTAAATCCACTTCATCACAAATCTAAAAATATATATTATATTATTTAGTTTAGCAGAAAAATAGGTGCAAATCCAACTGCTTATTATGGTATGGTTGACCTGAGATTGGGATATGTCTCATTTTTGGGACGTGGCCTTGAAATAATTTGAAAAATCGATGGCCGAAGTTGATATAACATTTACATCAAGGTAGACCCTTTTTCATGCCCAAAAAGGATGTCCTCCTTTCTACTCACAGATGCTAGGGGTAGCATCGTCCTTCATTAGCTCAGTTAACCCATGAAGGGCTCAAAGAGCCATATATTAGTTAACTTTTAGTGGCATATGCACATCATAATGGGCCTAGAATAGTTTCAATGATGGACACACAACTTCATTGTTCCCTGTTGTATGGTTTACCTAAGATCTGGATTTTCTCCAAATTCGGACCCATGGCCTTAAATGATCTGTCAAGATGGATGTAAAATATACATCATGATGGGGCCCACAAGTGGGCTCTAGGACCACTTTTCTCAAAAGGGTTCGGGTGAAGGCTTAAAGCATGCAATAGGGGAGATCCGATCGGATCTCACTACTAATCCGAATCCAACCCAAATATGATTTAAGTTTATTTTTGTGAATCCAAATACAATCCGTTTAATTAATTAGTCGGACCTATTTTAAAATCCAACTCCGCATTATACGAATTCTAAACAAATCAAATCTCGGATCTTAACCGCCCCATTGAGAGCCCTAGATTTTATGACTACCAAACCAAATATGGGAATTGCCAGTCAAATACAAACCTATCAAGAAGATAGGTTAAAAAATTCATAATCATTGCACTTTTTCATGTTATTCTCTTGAAAATCTTAGATTTAAATAGTGACATTCGTATATTTTGACAATGATATTTTACTGTAATTAATTAAATAAGAGAATTAACATTCAAATGCAAATGTTGTAGGAAATTGGTAAAAAAATAATTTGTAATCACTCTACATTTTCTTTAAATTACTGTGATATATAATTGAAAAGGAAATAGATTAGGTGTTACCTGCGTAGCGCCATAGTGGGTGTTACCCTTATCGTGGGGCCTACCTTGATGATGTGTTGTATGTCCACATTGTCCATCCCTTTCTTCAACCTATTTTAGGACGCGATCCCAAAAATTAAGTAGATCCAAGTCTAAGGTGGACCACACCATAGGATATAGTGGTGTTTGAGTGCCCATCGTAAGGTTTTCGTCATGTTTTTTTTCCCATCCAACCTGTTGACAATGTCAAAAAGACCTGGATGATAGGAAAATATAAATATCAGCTTGATCCAAAACTTTTGTGGCCAACAGAAAGTTTTTAATGGTCATTGGTCGTTGTTTCTAGTGGTGTGGTCCACCTGAGGTTTGGATCTTCTTGAGGTTTGGGATTGCGCCCTAAAATGAGATGGAAAAACAGATGGACAGCGTGAATATACAACAAATAAATCAAGGTGGCCCCCACACGGTTAGGGTAACACCCACTAAAGTGTTAACTGGGTAACAGCTAGCTAATTCACTCCCAATTGGAAAAACAACAGCTCATCATAAATAAAAGAGGTATGCTGCAATGCATCCCAACATATTACAGTAAGATATTAGTTTTGAGCCGTTTCCAATGATCTGGACCATTTATCTCTTAGATTGAATATTTAAAACCATTGATCACACAAAAATTATGTTGATCGTCCATATATATTCAAAGCAAAAGCACCAAATTATCAAATGGTCGAAATAATCCAACTGAGATCTTTTATTTATTGTCTGCCCATCATACAAAATTAGATACATCATATAAACGGTTTGGAACATTGGAATGATCAGATTCAAAGGCTAAGGTTTGGACGTATTTTATCCCAATACGTTGGGATGTACCAGAGCAAGCCTCTATATAAAATCAGGAGAGTTATTATACAATGCTCTGGCTGAATGATTGTACATTTAAGTTGGAGTTTTCAATTTGTACCAATCGGGCCCATTGTTCAGTGATCCAAACCATTTATTCTACACCTTTCATTGAAGAAACGGTTGGAAATGAAAGGCTAAATAGTGTATGGCTAGGATAGTCTGATCTAGATAAATTTGGTGGATGGGCCATCAACGGCGAATCCACCGTATGGTCATTTGGATTACTGAACCATGCCCACACATACAAACAAACAAAGAAATCCCGAGTTGGTATCCCTATGAGGTACCAGATGAGATAGAACGATGTTAGAAAGGATATAATGAAATTTCTTGATTGGCTCTTTCCAGAGGAACAATCCATTTTATTTGATTGATGGATCCAATATTATAATGAATTAAAAAAGAGAGTGTTCTTATTCGAACCACCTTGTGATCTTCAACCAATTATGTGCTTCAATATAATTACCTGGAGTAAGCGCTATCACCTTCTGGCACTGTACCTTCTTTCGGCTAACATGCCATTTACATGGGACATCATTGCCATGAAAACGGTAGGGCCCCACAATTAATATCAGCTGGCACAAAGATCTGGCTATCTGGCTCATCAGGTGGGCCCCACTGTTGAAAACAGTTCATAAAGGTGTGGGCCATCAAGTGAACAGATTAGCCTGATTTTAGAGAAGGCTAATTTTCAAGGTGAGGCCCATTGTTTTCATGATATTGACAATCTCACGTGAGTACTGGAATCCAAAGAAAAGGCAGGGAGATTCCTGAGAAAAAATAGAAACATATGGTCCATCCTATAAACAATTTAAGCTGTTGATAGTAATCCAACGCCATCTTAACCATGGAATCAAATGGGTAATAAGATAAACATGGCTCTCTTAATGACTATGCATACCTTCGGTCTTTCACCATCTGTCTTCGACTAAGGTCTCAAGATTGTATAGAGTATTAGTGGGTGGACCTATATCCTAGCCAATTTTTAGGGTTGAAATTTCCCTCCCTTAGTGAGAGCAGTTGTTCATCATATATATATATATATATATATATATATATATATATATATATATATATATATATATATATATATATATATAGGTAAGTCATGCAACCCACCCACTCAGTTAATCACGCAACACACCCACCCAATCAATCATGCAACGCATCCACTGGTGCCGTTAGCAGCGTGGAATTTCACCACTAATGGGTTTCAAGACCAAGATCCTCTTGTTGAAACTCCGCAGAGTCTACCAATGAGGCAAGGCCCCTAAACCATCAATGTAATTTTTGTTCATCTATATACAACCAAAAAAGGGTCTCAAATCTTCCCAAACAATGTAATTTTTGGACCATGGCCCACTCGCTATTGGAAATACAAAACTGATGGTTTTGGATTCCATCCATGCGTGCAATGTGCTAGGAAAGATGTGTAGGCATGGAAAATACGCTCCCATTAATAGTAATAGATTGTGGAGCCAGGACGTCGGTAGGCACTACTATTCACCAAGAGTCGGTGGATGTCAATCTCCCTTTGACCATCGATGTGGTGGTGGGGACACAGATGCGTAGGTTGGATTTTAAAATCATATTGTGAAAAATGCATGTGGAGATTCCCTGGCCCACCTTCAATGAAAGGTGGGAGGTAATTGATTAGGGGATGCTCCAAGTTTGAACACAAGGATTTTAAGTGCTCGTCCCATATGGATGGGTGGACCCCAGAATCTTGGTTATCCTTTAAAAAATGTGCACAACCGTCCAACAAAGCTAGCGGTGCACATCAGACACAATGGTCATCGATGGTGGTGGGGGACACAAGCCGACCCATCTACATGTGTTGGCACATCCAATTCTCCATCAGATGTAAAGTGGCAATGGGCTGTGTAATTCAAAAACTTTTTATATTGGACTACTTTAAGCCTTTGGCCATTTAACAACTCATTTTCTAACAAAATTACTAACCTTAGCCATATAGGGCTGTAAATGCGTCAGCGGACTCAATGGGGTACCCAAACCTGACCCATTTAGATCCAACCCAGACCTGACCCGTTTGTTGAATGGTACGAGTCTGGGTCTAAGAACAGACTCTAATAATAAATGGGTCTGTATATGGTTTCCTTTATATTAGACCCAACCCGTCCCCATTTAGTAAATGGGCGGGTTTGGTCTATGTTGCAAGGGACCCGTCTAGGCCTGGACTCATTCAAACCTAATTTTTAACTTGGAAAAAATGCTTGCATACCAGATTTAGACCCAGACTTATTAGACCCGACCCATTTATAAATGGGTCGGATGGATCTTCCTCTACCAGACCTAGAAAATGGGTCTGATGGGGTGACTTAGACCCGACCCAAACACATCCATTTAGTAAAAGGATATAGGTCTAAAATTTGGAACCGGACCCAGACCCATTTAATAAATGGACAGGTCTGGTTTTGGCTAAACTCGCCCCAAACCTGACCATTTAGAGCCCTATAGCCATATGAGACTACGGTCAAAGCCATTTAGTTCAATTTATGCTGGGGTTTATGCCCTAGCTACTGTAGCCCGACCCATTGCTACCCTTAATTACTCATAACCTTAAAACCGAGTCAACTCGACCCAAAAACTTAAAAGAGTATCTCACACTACCACCACTTGTGGTAGAACCAAGCTGTTGTAGGTCCACGTCAACTCTACATTCAATCCTTCCATTAGATCTTAGGTAATGAGCTAAAAATTAATTCAAATAAAAACTCAAGTAGCCCCCATCAAAAGGAATAGGTGGGAGAAGCCATCCAACCAATAAAACCTTCCCACCGTTTATGGGGAATGTATATGCCATCTAATCTATTTATCAGATGTGCTCATATGGGTTAAGGGACACACTAAAAATCAGATCATTCCAAAACTCAGGTGGGCCCACTATATGATCTTAGAGATCTTAGGCATAGTTTATCATTGTTCCCTGCGTTGTGGCCCACTTAACTTGTTTTGGTCTGATCTTTGATTTAATATGTAGAAGTATATGTAACATACATAAAAACACACGCATAAACTGAGCCCTTGGGTTTCAACCCATGGCTCAGTAGCAGACTGAGTGCATGGATTTGATTGCCCATGTCAAGGGTGTGTGAGAGGCCTGCGACCCTATGGCTAAGTGGTAGACTCACAAGAGTTTCAACATGAGGTCATGGGTTCAAGAACTCATTGTAGTGTGAGTGTGCGGGGGTATGTGGGGTGTGTGATTGTGCGTGAGAAAAAAAAGTGTGCTGAGAAAGAAAAGAAAAGAAAAGAAAAGAAAAGAAAAAAAAACATATAGACAATGTCGAGTTGTGCCAGCTGAGTTGAGTTTCACTGAGTTTCAATGAGTTTTCCCAAGTGAGGTCATCTTTCTTGTGATCTTCTGACTGGAAGTGTCCACCATGCTTATAAACGTAAGGTTCAGATTTGGAGTTCTTAAGGGCCTATTTGGAATGGTAAATTATAGTGTGTTTACCATAAAATAAGAAATGATTATTTTTAAAAACAGGTGTTTGCCAAGCCATCACATGGATTCCATTTTTGAGCAATCAAAATCCCTTTGAATTATTCAAACGGGTCGTAATGTCACTCATAGACCATTCGACCAAAACAATGTGAACGATCAAAACGGTTGCAAAACGTGGGAAGGATAAAATATCTTTTAAGTCCTTCCGTTGTGAACTTCCATCGGCATTAGAGTTGAAGTAAACTTTATCGTAATCATTACTTATTTACTATATAATATAATTCTTGAGAGATTTTCAAATTTATTGTTTTTTTGGAAATTATTATTTATTATTATTATAATTAATAAATAATTTTAAAACATATTATTTTAAATACATATTTATATATTGAACTAGTTACAATTTAAATGATTTTCCTATAATATACAACAATTTTTTATAAAATTGTGAAAAATAAAAAACCTACAATATTTTGAAAATTTTGTAATATTATTAATATGGTACCTTTTAGCTATTTTTCACAAAAATATTATGAGATTCTCATACTTGGGTTGATATTGTTGAAAACTATTCTCTAGCGCTCAAACGATGCCGTCCATGTCAGGAAAGTAACAATAGGCAAAGGGCGGCATGAGGGATGGTTTCAAATCTCTGTGGGCCCCCACAATGATATATGTGTTTCATCCACGCCGTCTATCCATTTCCATCTGATTTTAAGGAATGATTCCAAAAATGGGACAGATCCAAATCTCAGGTGGACCACACCATATGAAAACATTGGGGATTGATGCTTACCGTTGAAAACTTCTTCAGGGACAGAGAAGTTTGGTATCAAGATGATAATTGTTTTTTCCCTTCATCTATGTCTTTTTTACCTTATCAACAAGTTGGATGGAAAATAAACATTACAGTGGGCTCTAGGAGGATTTTAAAGGTGTACGTTCAATCCCCACTATTTTCCTGTGGTGTGGTCCACCTGAGATATAGATCTGTCTCATTTTCTGGATCGTGCCTTCAAATCAGATGAAAAAACGGATGGGCAGCGTGGATAAAACACATACATCATGGTGGGGCCCACAGAGCTTTGAAACCATCATTATGCTAACAGATTTGCGCCCGAGGCAAAGGTACCGAAAATTGTGGTATTGGACCATCCTTTTCACCTGCATGCCACTTAGGGCTGCACACGGGTCAGGTTAGGGTTAGGGTTAGGGTTAGGTTGGTCCAATCCTGAACCAACCTAAACATATTTTAAAGGTTCAAAATTCAATCCGAGTTGTAATCCAGTTGGATTGACCCAACCCTAACACTACTCTACTTGCAAAAGGGTCCACCCTAACCCTACTCCACCCTGCTGAAACAGGCCAGATCCGGTTAAGTACTAAGTTCTGCTTATTTGCATTCTGCTGGGTTAATCCCCTACATGTGTCTGCACCGCACATTATGGTGTGTGTGGTGTGGATGTATCTATGCCGTTAGATGTATTAAATGTTTTTAATCTCCACCATTTAATACATCTAATGGCTAAAAATACTGACTATCATTGATAGTGTTATAGGCACTATTTTTAAATATTTTTCATTTAATACATCAAATGGCTAAAAATTCTCTTACATCGATCATCGGTGTCGCAAGGACCATTTTAGATTAAAAAAATCCCCCTTACAGTTTTCAAAGCAATGGGTGGTCAGAAGCTGACCATTGTTTCTTTTCTTTTTTTTTTGGACTTTTTCTAATGTGAATGAGAAACATGTTAGGATTGCATTGTCATGGGCCCATCCTGGCCGCTCAATTTTCTCCCACTAGGTTTCTAAGACTTCAGACATGATCTAGTGCTTGCCGACTGATGTGGGGCCCACTTCTATGTGCGTGGCTTGCAAATCAGGCTGTGGTGCATAGCATGGTGCATGGAATATTTCAAACAGCTTGTGGTGTGCATAGCATGGAAGTAAGCGCTTGCTGAGCCCACGCAGATGTGGGACCCTGCTCATCCACATGCAGACACATGTGTCAACGTTGCATGCGTGTGGGATCTGAGCTATCTATCTTGTTGGTATATGTTGCTTATTGTTTTCGATCATGAGTATCGGGTGTGCCAAAACTGATTATACGGCTGGATTCCAACCGAATAACTTTAACCACAAGCATCAAGATGGACAGATACATCATATTAATTGACAATATATGACCATGATCGGTAAAGATTGGCCGTCTATTTAGCCACTTGATCAGCTGTTTAATATTGATCAGGCAATATTTGGAGGGTGGGGTTCTTCCTCTAAAGTGGGTTGTACATGTACTTTTCGCAAGGAAAAGAATTTTATATATGAAATATAATAATAAAGAAGAAAACTTACAATCGGTCACTAAAAATGTGCTGAAGATCACTCCTAAGTAGAGTCAAAACGAAATTTCAAGTACCAGCTACTGGATAAATTTTACATACTTGCCATCTTGGAATGTAATTTCACAACTTATGCTACAAAATGTGAAGAACAGAATTATGCCAAGGAAGATAAATATGTTGATGATAATTGAAAGATAATTTGAAGATTGGTTTGGTTTGGTTGGTGCTAGACGTCTTGCCCTGTCACTTTCCTTCCATATTTATACCCTTAATCAACCATCTAGATACTCTCTTGATAGACAGTTATAGCAACTGTTTAAATACTATCAATCTTCCACATAGCTTTCGGTTCCTTACAGTCGGATCCAATTAAGGCAAAACGCATTTGGAAGCGCGTAGATAATAATACGCGTCACACAATGTTCAAACTTGGTACTTAAGTGTTTTTGGACATTTTTAATCATTTGGCGACAATATGCATGTCCAATTCCCTTTAGAAATAACATTTATGGGCTTCCGGGCCCCTACAGTCGGATCCGATTAGGGCAAAATGTATTTAGAAGCGAGCAGGTAATAATACAGGTCGCGCAATGTTCAAACTTGATACTTCGGCATTCCGCTTTCCCTGCTGGCTTTCCCAACACTTCAATCAACTTTCTCCTATTGACAAGTATCCTTGTAATTGCTTGTGGGACCTACCCACTCTTCTCACTTCTAGATTCATCTTTTCCTCTTATTGCCTATCCAGCTTAGTCAATAAGCCTCTTCCTCCTTACAATAAATTAGAATCTACCACTGTCCTAGCCAAAAACCTCAATCGTTCATTATTCCAACTACAAACCTCAATCAGCCATTGTACTTGTGTTGAAATTTGCAACCAGTCGCTTCTCTCGTGACAGAGACCTCCATCGGTTACTGTCCTCGTTGCCAAACGACAAACGGCATCTTACTAGAAAATGCATTAGGTCGCTTTAGAAAAGGCCGCTCGACTGCTTTGCATTGGACGTGTGACATGACAAGCATCCGGCTTCTAACAGGTCGGTCACAAACAGGCTACAACAGTCTGGATGATTGGATTTTCTAGTGAGCCACACCAACGTATAGTTTAAGCAAGTTTTTGTAGCAGTCCATATGTACCGACGAGCCAAGTGCCCTGATTTTTAGGCCAGAAGATCTGAACATTGTGGCTCGTCTGATGGAAAGCTGAGATCCGGCACATGTCACCGAGTCAAAATCTCAGCAATCGGATGATGGTCCCATCATCCCATTAATGACTTGCAAAATAGATGTTCTAAACAGAATGATCCATTGGTTGAACGGTTAGGATCATCTGATGGATGTAGATTGAACAACAGATGGTTATCACAAAATAATCCATTGGTTGTATGGTTAGGATCATCTGATGGGTGTGTTTTCACGTGGCCCTCCATGGAAAGAGGGTTGGATTAGATGGACAGTGCATATTCAATCTCTATACTGTCCAACTAGAGGCGGGCATGCCACTTGTCACTTTCCAGGTGGTACAAAGGCCAGGATTGCATAAAGCGGATTGACTGGTGTACCCTACACCAGCCACGTTGCTGATGTGGGTATGTGGCGAGAGTGTTCGTCCTAGGCTGATGAACGGTCTAAAAAGGATTAAGGTTTTGTGGACCCCATAATGATCTATTTAGTATATCCAAACCGTCCATCCATTTTACAAGAAGTGGACCACACCACAAAAGGCAGTTGGGACAATGATTTTCACTGCTAAAACATACCTAAGGCCCACCATGATGTTTATTTGGCATCCAAACTGTTCATAAGGTCACAAGGACCTGGATGAAGGGTAGAAACAAATTTCAGATTGATACAAAACTTCTGTGACCCCCAAGAAAGTTTCAATAGTAGACGTTCACTCTCTACGCTTTCTGTAAAGTGATCCACTTGAACTTTGGATCCATCTAATTTTTTTTTTTTTTATAAAGACCTACAACAATCTCCCAAAATGAACAGACGGTTTGGATATGACACATACCTCTTGGTGGGGCCCACAGAACTTGCTGAGGTCAATACACCAGCCAAGTTCGTGGTGTGTGGTACACCAGGCAATCCGCATCCAGGATTGCACATCTCACGAGCTCAGCTATCCGTGCCACTTGATACACGTGGCAAAAGTGTGAACATGGCCACAAGTAGGAGAAATTGGAGGTGCTGATAGATCGAAGACGTTGATCATAGTCCACTATCATCTTTTTAGACGGTGGTGACTTATCCACTTGACCCCTGTCACCCGTACACCGCCAGTTTGACCGTCGAAATCGTGGGGCCACACTAGTCGAATAATCCTGGACATCCATTTGGAGATCAACGAATGGATGGTTAAGAATAAAACAGTCAGCGGTATTAACAGGTCGAGATCAAGTCCATCCTTGTGATGTACATCCACAGTTGGAATAATGCTATGAACGGTCAGATTTTCTCTAAATGTATGCCACATGTTGATGGACAGGTCACCATCATTTTGGACCAGTGCTTTGTACATAAATATCAGTGGCAATTTCGTTACTTAAACAAAATTATTGAGGAATTCTGTCTTTGGCCATTTCAAGAGAATTTATATAATGAGCGCCGACCAACTACAGCCGTCTGTTTTGGTTCATACCGGAATGCCTCAGTCATATGGGGCTTAATGTGATGTATGTGTCATTATCCACGTCGTCTATCCATTTTACCAGCTCATTTTAGGGCATTAGCCCAAAATTGGAGCATATCCAAATCTCAAGTGGACCACACCACAGTAAACAGTGGGGATAATGACGTACACCGTTGAAACCTTCCTAGGGCCCAAAAGTGATGTTTATTTCTCATCCAACGTGTTCATAATCTCACACAGACATGGATGAAAGGGCAATACAAATATCACCTTGATCCAAAACTTCTGTGGCCCCTAAGAAGTTTTAACGGTAGGGTTTCAATTCATATTGTTACCTGTGGTGTGGTCCACTTGAACTTTGGATATGCTTCGATTTTTTTCTCATGCCCTAAAATGATCTTTAAGAATGGATGGACGGCGTGGATAAGAAATATACAACACTGTAGGGCTCGCAGAGTTGACTCAGTACGTAATCCGTGCTCCTACCTTAGTTTACAAGCTCCAAAAGGTAGTTCACCACCGTTTTAAAGATGGTGGTGAGTTGTAATTAAATTCAGACCGTTCAAATGGATGACCTAACTGTGGATGGAGCATAACCCAGAATTTAAACTTAGATGATGATCTTAGACATCTGATTTTTCAATTGAAATTTGGGTCACTCACTAT
Source organism: Liriodendron chinense (assembly GCA_003013855.2). Classification (NCBI taxonomy): domain Eukaryota; kingdom Viridiplantae; phylum Streptophyta; class Magnoliopsida; order Magnoliales; family Magnoliaceae; genus Liriodendron; species Liriodendron chinense. The sequence continues at coordinate 4,638,021 of ML058510.1, read as the reverse complement.
TCTTCCCTTCTGACCGTTGATTTCATAACCATCAAGTGGATAGTTTGAGTTTCCTAGTGTCATTTTTATAGATATGCTGACTCACAATTTGGATGATTGTGGGATGCGGGGGTGGGTCACTACCATTTTCAAAATGGTGGTGAACTATCATAATAGTCTCTCAAAATAAGTATCGCGATTTGAATCGTCGAGAAATTGAATTTTCTCGTCCAAGGTACATGCGAGGAACTTGGAGTCCTCGGCCGCGGATAATCATAATTTCCTCTGGTATTGGGTTTATCCCGGTAAAGCTAACGTTTTAGTAATCCAGACCGTCAATTAGATGAGATCCACCGTCCATTTTCCTTAACAGAAGACAAAGCCATCAGATCGTTTGGTTATTTTCAGTTCTATATTGACCATTCCTGTATTTCTACCCTTGGCCGTTTATTTTCATGCGACCATCTAAGGACTTAGCATTTTTCTTTAAAGATAATTTTGAGGCACAGTCCATCTAAAGTGGGGTCCATGAGATAGACGGTCTGGATTAGTGGCATGTGGGACAGCTTTTACAAACTGGAAACCGAGGATATGTTGTTGGGGGTAAGAGCTATAAAGCACCGAATACGCAAGCGTGAACCGCGTACTGGTGCGTTTATCTTTTCAAATGGGGCCATTGGTTTGGTGATCCAGACCGTTGATCCTAGGTGCCCTAATATGGATTGGAAACTCCTAAAAAATCTCCTAGATTAGATATTTCTAGCCCTTATTTTACCACCCTACAAACATACGGTTAAGATAAAATTACAGCAACGTTACAGAAAAAGATCGGATGGATACAATCTTCCAGTTTTGAAGATTCTTGGATTTTCTCTAATATCTAATTGGTCTATTAAGATCAACGGTCTAGATCCATGAACCTACGGGCTTTTACTTCTACCAAAGGGACACTATTCAGGTTCTGATGCATCAGGACTCCAAAAATCAGGTGGGCCATACCACACGAAACACCCCACCATTGCAAACTTTGTGGGTGCCTCGGAAGTTTTGTATGTGGATGGTCGACCCCAAGAAGGTTTCAACGGTGGACGTCTCCGTTCTCACTGTTTTGTATGGTGTGGCCCACCTGAGTTTTCGATCTACCTGATTGTTGGTATATTGTCCTATTTTGATCTTTAAAAACTTATGGACGGAGTGGATTTGACAAGGGCATCTCTATGGGCCCCACGTAGCTTCCGACCACAGGAACTTCCTTGGTGGCAGTCGCACAGGAAATCTGTGAATCTCAAAAATCTCCCAGTTTGGAAAATGCTTAATCGTTGATCCAATGGCCCCATAGCAAGGCATATCAATCAACGGTTTAGATCAATGAACAAGGGGCCTACTTACACAAATTGGGAGCGTGAACAGTTCACAGGTCATTGATTTTGCTAACCTCACCGGTGATGGCAAAGGCTGACATCTTCTGCTCTACATCTAGAGATTTAATATTCTGTCAAATCTATTTATTGTAGGCAGAACTGTTACTGTGCTCCTTGTGTTGTCCATTAAAGAAAGTGGGGCCCATGGTATGATGATCTAAACGGTTGCCTTCTCATGGGACCACCACGGAAGGGTCACGATGCTATAATATCCCTATTGAGATAGTACATAATATCTTCATTGAGATAGTACTGACCCTTCAATCATTTGCCTCCAAACTGGCAGATGGTCCACGTCCAAGAAAGGTCAACAATTCACATTAGATGATAAAGTCTACAATCCAGGGAGCTTAGAATTTTTTTTTATTTCCAAGAATACAACATTTGGTATTAGAAGATCAAATTATGGTCAATGTGTTCCATAATGGTAACAGCTACTATCATTATTGTCAGGACATGGACATAATGGCCGTTAAGTCTCCGTATCAGCCCTTATGACCTCTTTTAGTTTTTGAAAAAACCTATTTTGAAATTGTTACCAGGCTGTTACAGGCAATTTTTTCTATAACAGTCGTTACAGCTGTTTCAACCTGTAATGTCATGGTCATTACCATTACATAATGGCTGTAACATAGCTATTTTTAATACCTTAGTTGTGGTCAAGTCTTGTTTGTACATATACCGTGTTAAATGCCTAATATAGTTGTTATGATAGGTATGTAAGAGATGGTGTGCTTGGATTGTAGTATTTCAAAGAGACATCTCCTGTAAGAGGAGTTATGATGGGTTGAACTACTCTAACCCTCATTATAAATAAAATTATATACTAAAAATCTCCTCTCATTTTAGTTTTCTAAACCAGTATAAGGCATGGAAGATTAATTTTCATTCTTGTTCACCAATAGCAAACATGGCTTTCCATTTAAATATGTGATTTATATCACTTCATTGATTTCTACTATTGACTTTTATGTCAATCTGACCCCCCTATCCCTTGAAGCCAATATGGATGAGTTGAAAGGATCCATGGTAGAAATAATGGGAAGAGATTATTGTGCGACCTCAGTAATAGAAAGAGTATTAAGTATGAGATCTGACATTAGAGCAACAAAGATCCTTGGCTCAATATATTGAATTTGATTTTTGAGAAATCTTTTTTGTTTCGCTGCATTTTGACCTGAATATCCAACAAGAGTTAATAGAATGGTCTCGTTTTGCGATAATCATTGATCCTTGAATTTTTCTTGTGTCATGATAGGATTCTGTTCAGTGGTTGAACTAGTTATATTGTAGTTATATGAATAGAGATTGGTTAGAACTAGTTTCAGCACAAATGGATTTTTGGATTTAGAGTTTCAACTGTTTCAATTTCACCATGTTGCCAACTATGTAAATTTAAGGATGGATTGATTAAAGATGCGTGGGAAAATCAAGATCATTCTTTTGTTCATAATAGTTTGATATGTGATGTATAGTTTATATATAGATTCAATTTATGGCTTAGAGTAGTGATTTTTTATGATTCCATACTTATTATATGATTGTATAACTTGTGAAAAGCTGTCCGTTTTGGGCCATTTTTGTTGTGTTCTTTGGGATCTTGCATTCAATGATTAATCTCATTTGCTTCTCTCAAATTTTCTAGGATCTTGATGCACTATATAGATCTAAAGGATGCATTCTAAGCCACTGAATTGGATCATCGACATTGTTTGGAAATTATATACACACAAGGGCTTGTTAAAAGACTTGTGAAAAGAAAGGAATAATTGACGATTTAAATCATTTGGGAGGTGCCCCATGTAGGACCCACGACCTCATTGCATTAGTGTCCCCCCATCAAAGTCCATCAGTACAAATGTAAGGATAGGAGGATAGGAGTGTACAAGCACACACACACTCTCTCTCTCTCTCTCTCTCTCTCTCTCTCTCTCTCTCTCTCCTTGTTTTTCTCCATGCCGCATAATTCATCTCTTCTTATTAGTTGAAAATTCCAACTTGGAATTTCTCGTAACTTCTATAATTCTAAATATGCAAAATTAGAGTTTTTAGAAGATCCTAAAATCTAGAAATTTCTATTGGTTAATGGCCTATACGTCTTATGTAATCCACACCATTCAATGTTTGTCATCTTTCCTATATATAATGTTTTTTTTATTCAAATATGTCCATCAGTGTATGGATCAAATTATTTGACTGTAACGTCCCGAAAATCACACCCGAGTGCAGAGACTCTGATCCCAAGTTTCCATAACTTAGTAAAATATTTGTCTAGGAATGCCACGTGGTAAACACTCTAACGTGTGTCATCTATCATATTTTCATTCATTCCATACACAAATAATCAGAGTAACATATTTTAATTAGTGGACCAAAAGCAAAGCGGAGATAACTAAATCCAGAAATACTAGGGCTGTAAATGGGTTAGCAAACCCGATGGGGTACCCAGACCCAACCCATTTAGACTCGACCCAGACCCGACTCGTTTGTTAAATGGTACGGGTCTGGGTCCAAGAATAGACCTAGTTTTTAAATGGGTTTGGATCTGATTTCCTTTATATTATACTCGACCCGACCCGAACCCATTTAGTAAATGGACGAGTTTGGTTTATGTTGCAAGGGACCCATTTAGGCCTGGACCCATCCAAACCCAATTTTAAACCTAGTAAAAATGCTTGCATACCAAATTCAAACCCAGACCCATTAGACCTGACCCATTTCCACCCAGACCCATTTATAAATGGGTCTAATGGGTTGACTTAGACTCGACCCAGACCCACTCATTTAGTAAAAGGGTCTAAATCTAAAATTTGGACCCATACCCATTTAGTAAATGAGCGGGTCTGGTTTTGGCGAAACCTGCCTTAAACCTAACCATTTACCGTCCTAAAAAATACATGGGCTAACACTCAGAAGGTGCAATTCAAAAGTAGTGTCAACTCATATGAGAATTATATAGATTACAATAGATACAACATGAAGGGAAAATATAACTACCAAAGGGATGGAGCTAATATACTACTGGGACGCCCTAAGCGCACTACCATTTCATCTTATTCTTGGGTCATCTGCATATGTCAAATGGAAGACATTAAACACCAACATAGTGAAGAAATATCCCCAAGATTATACTTATGACATTTTATTTATAAGCAGGATCATGACATATATGTATTTCTACATATACTACTCATAAGCATGTTGTTTCTAATGCACAAATACTAATCAAGTTACACATGATATTCACTCAAGCAGGCGCAAACAATGATAGCATAACCAAACAGTCAATTTCCTACATTGGTTGATTAAATGTATGATATGTGGATGCATGTCCCGAAAATCACACGAGGACACAAAAGATAGAGTTGACGCCACATCAAGCAACCGGGCACCCACAGTCCTCCACAAATGCATGCCATGATATGCATGATCTGCCAAGTAATTAATTAGTCAAATTCATCTAGCAAATTGGTGAAGCCGAAATATCGTCATTGGATCACAAAGTCTAACTTAGACCATTTGGCTCCCTGTGGTGCATCGTCAAATATCACTAGTAACCCCTCGATCCAAGGTCTGGGTTATACACCCATGAAAGCATGGTCTGACAATGACTCATTAGCTAAGCCCAAATCAAAGTGGAAGGGCTCGTCACTCAAATTCCACGTACAAATAAGAGAGACAGAGGTGCAAGCTCATCAATCAAAACTAAACCAATACATGCCCATGTTGTTCGAACGGTATTCAAGCATGCAACCTGGATCATGAGACTTGGTGGATTGTGTCACAGTATAGTTTTAAGTAGACTATTTATAATGGGAATGATAATATTCCAGATTCCATAGGTTGTGATTCAACAATCAACACAAGAATGATTAACTCTGAATGAGACTTATTCGGTGGACCCAAGTAGACAATGACAAATCGACATTGGCCACTATCGGTTGCCCATGACTCGCTTGGTCAATCAAATAAGTTGTCACGGCCAACTCAGGGGTAAGTATACAAGTCAAATGGTCATCAGAGCTTAATCCAAAGCAACACCAAATCCATTACAACAACAATTTGGGTTATTAACAACCTAATCTTAAACATACCCAAGCACCTGGCCCAACCAATCCAAAGGACCTGGATGACATAGGGCGCCAATATATTCACAAGCATAGGCGTATTCCAATATTATAAATACATACCATTCAGGTATTCATCGAGCATGTTATCAACCAAACAACAACAATGACATTTCATCGAACATGTTATCCACTAAAAAAAAATTAATATATAGATTATAATATTAAAGTAATCCTAACATTTATACTATAATTAAATTCAACAAATTTTAGAAATTATTAACTAATTTTTTTTGAGAAAAAGCTTGATGGTAGATCTTCATGACCTTAGAGTCGAAATTACTCGATTCGGATATGGCCAGAGTGTTGGAAATTTGAGAAAAATGATTCAAACCTAAATTAAAGCACAACCTACTGTTAATGAGATAGATTTAATCTTAAATATTAGACAATGGATTAAGGCTTACTTAATTCGATTAGAACGATACCACAACTCAATTTAACGAATCGAAGCTCGGAATTGACGCATCACCAAAATTTCTACGGAGTTGAGCTCAATTATGGCTCTCGGACAAGAACGGGCTGCCACGAATTGCTTGTGGGGGCCACCACCCTAAAATGAACAACTACTAGCATCAACATCCTAAAATCGGATGAGACAGATGAATTTTCCAACCCTAATCCCTATGGTATGGCTAGAAATAGGAAAAAAACACATATATGACAAGGAAAGACTCCATACCTCACTAATCGACGGATTCAACGGCCGAAGAAGGCATGAAACAGTTGACATGAACCGAAATCGGTGAAGAACAGTTTGGTGCGACAATCCGCACCCGAACTTAGCTCCCCCCCCCCCCCCCCCCCCCCCCCCTTTCTACTTCTCCCTCTCTTTTTCTCTTTTTCTCTTTCTTTCTCACCCTAAACCCTAGTAAAATTTGAATTTGGCGGAGAAATGCCCAAGGGGGCTCCTTATATAGTGTCAGATATTGTATAAATGACCCTAAGGGCTAGGTTCTTGGTTGTATAGCCCTATAGGAGGGTGTTTCAAGCATTTGGGGCCCACATGGGTCCATAAGGGTCAATATAATCCACGGGATAGGTGAACCTAGTGGCAATCTACCTTAGGATACAATTATTCGCATTTCGAATGCAGCGATCGATGATTATGACTCATTATTCATTTAACGGTCACCGATCATCAATCGGGTCCACAACTTTAAGGATACTTATGGGGAAATGTTGGAGACTAAGATCCTAAATTTCATCGAAATCCAACTACTTAAAATCTATAACTTTGTGTAAGTTCGAGTGGACAGAATTAACTTAAGTTTTGAGAAATTCAGGACAGATTCACACATCACATGTGCCATCCTCACAGCTTCAAGCTGAGCAATTTGGTGTATAATCTTAGCTCAATGTCCCATGAGGGACATCAAGCCCTTGAAGACAGATAATTTTCTTTAACTTCGGGTTCAATGGTCCACTAATGAACCTAAAGTTAAACTAGGGTTTAGAGCTTGTTTAGATAATCCAGACATTTCTGGAATAAACTAGGTCGCAAGATTTATTGGACATGATGATTAGGATTTGGAAAAGATAATTTCATTGGGTGGCCTATTCGCAATTAGATAAAATGATGATTCGGTTCGAATCACCCTAATCAAGAGTCTTAATTTGACTAAACTATAAATTATCTGGAATGATACAATGTATAATTAAATAAAATATAAAAACCTAAATTAATTACTTAAGATAATTTTTAACATGATTTAGAGAATTCCTAAGAAGACATTGACTACTAAAACTCAAAGATGAAAAGAATGTCTGGTCCAACGACAACTTGTCATTGCAGAAATTTTTAATTTCAATAAGCCTAGTTGTGTGCCATGTTTTTAAAACTTTTTACAATTTAATTATTTTTATAATTTTTATATTGATTTCATAATATGTATAATTTCATCCTATAAAGTTTTAGTTCATTCCAACTCTAGAAAAATTATTAAAATTCCATAAGTACACGCTACCTGACATAGATGATTTTCTGGTCAATTTTCAAAACTTCCTAAAATCAACCTCATTATAATATTTATTTTATTTTATTTTATATTTTTATATAAAACTAGACTCTTTAAGCTTAAATCTAGTTTTTGAATCACCTCAATTAGAGTTATAACAAAGGAAATGAATTTTTGAAGACAATATATTTAAGCTGATAAATTTACTTGGTGCGCCGAAATTTTTCGGTTGGACAGAAGCCCTCTGGACTGTTCGTTGGTGTGCGAAGAAAATTTCGATGCACTGAAGCCCCCTAAGGCCAGATCCCTTCAGTACGATCTCACATAGTCAGCTCAGCCCGAAGGCATCATTCGGTACACCGAAGCTTTCTGTTCAGAAAATTTCTATTTATCCATTTTTTTTCTGTAAAGTCATAGTTCCACTGACCTCCTTGGATAGTGTCCACTTATTTACATGCAATAACATTTAAATAAATGCCAATTTACTTTAAATTATTTTATGTAAATAAGGAAGTACTATCTATTTGGATTCGATAAAAATACTTAGAAAATTAAATTCTCAATAACAAAGATTTTGATTTTCTATTCATAGTACAAATCGCGACTTTTTGACATTTTTTGAAAAGTAGCACCTTTTAATTTTTAGACTTTTGTCAAATCCTAGCTGTTCATAAATTTTTATAAATCAAAATTATGTTAAAACACCAAAGTCCGGTAAAAAAAAAATATTTTGAATTTATGGGTGATGCATAATGTTAAATACAAACCAGATAAATCAATCGAAACACTTTTCGGTTCACTAACTCATTGGACCAGAAACACTCGAAACCATGATTCTCCAGACCTCTATACCAAAACATCAAATTTTCAAGATTGTAAGAATATGTGACGTTACATTGACCACTTGGGAATGTGGGACCCACCCTTAGCTTATTATGGATCAAGCCTTACAACCACCAGACCATTGGAACAACATGTGGGGCCAGAATTTCAGTGCACTTGCCCTTGTGCAGTCTCAATGACTTCAGCAGATTGTGCAGCCCACTTGGCCAAAATTTGCTTCCTGTGGGAGATCAAATCTTATATTTTTGTTTCTTCATTGAGATCTTCAAAATAAGTAAACACAATCAAAGTTCAGTTACTTGATGAGTAAGATCGATGATTCGTTGAGTAGGCCTTATCTCATGATCCATTATTTAGAATGAGATAAAATTTGGTATGGGTGATATTTTCGCATGCTCTTCGAGATGGTTTGACCAGATTAGACGGATCCTGCATATCTAATGCGATTAATCGTGATCATATTGGACTAAATTTAGCTTCGTAGTCCAATTGGCACATCCTAAAAACAAGTGTTAGCTCAAATTAATCAAAGTATAGGTTAATCATGAAGATCTGATTAAAATAGTTTGTAAAAATAATCTTGAACATTATAAAGATATGCACAACATACGTAGGTTCTCAGCTTACAGTACAAGTAGCTAGGCCATATAAAAAAAAAAATAGTGTTGTTTGATAAAACTTAATTACACCACTTATATTTTGAGAATTTAGACCATTTGACAAAAATAAAAGATTAAACACTTAATGTTAAAAATCACTTAAAATTGACGGTTTTTTTTTTTCCACTACACGTCTTTGGCTTATTACTTATTGCTGAATGCCGTAAGTGATTTTACTTAAAAAATTTTTTATAACAGTGGATAAGATTATACCTATCAATATTTTAAAAAGACGCTATTATTCTTTTATATTTTCAAAACATGTTGCATCGTGATGTGGGAAAGTTCTATGAGCCCACCAATCACCATGATATAGTTAATTATTATGTCCACACCATTCATCCATTTTGTGAGATCATTTCAAGGTATAAGCCAATAAATGATATAGATCCAAAGCTCAAGTGGACCACACCAAAAAATAATGGGGACAATGACACTCACTGTTAAAAACTTTTTAGGGCCCACGATGATGTTTATTTTACATCCATCTTCATAAGGTCATATAGACCTAAAAAAAAAAAGTAAAAACACAAATATCAGCTTTATCCAAAACTTTTGTGGGCTCAAAAAGTTTTAAATGGTAGATGTTCGGTCGCCATTGTTTTTTTTTTTGTGGTGTGGTCCACTTGAGGTTTGGATCTGCATCATTTTTGGTTTCATGCCCTAAAATGACCTGAAAAAATGGATGAACAGTGCATATATAATACACATATCATGGTGGGGCCATAGAACTTTGCCATGTTAAGTAGGTAAGAACGACCAGATACGGAACATAATCCGATTAAAAGGGAGCTGATGAGGCGTTACCTAACTGCAGGTTAGTTGGTATTGCCCCAACCGCGGGAGCCCACTTCGATGTGTGTGATGTATATCCAACCTGTCCAACAGTATTTCCATATCAGTCTAAGACATGTTCCCAAACCTGAAGCAGATCCAAATCTCAAGTGGACCACACCATAGGAAATAGTGGTGATTGAACATACACCATTAAAAACTTCTTCAGGGCCACAAAAGTTTTGGATGAAGCTAATATTTGTGTTTTCCCTTCACCCAGGTCTGTGTGACCTAATCAACAGGTTCGATGAAAAATAAACATCATAGAGGACCTAAGAAGCTTTTAATGGTGGGTGTTCAATCACCACTGTTTCCTGTGGTGTGGTCCACTTGAGATTTGAATATACTTCATTTTTGGGTCCATGCCGCAAAATGGCTTGAGAAAATGGATGGACGGCATGTATATAACACATACATCATAGTGCGCCTTAGAACTTTGCCATGTCAACATTGTACCACCTAAGTACCACACGCAATCCAAGTAAGAAAGGGAGCGGACCAGCGGTAAGCCGGTAACAAGGTAACACGTTAGTAGGTGTTGCCCTCACCGTGGGCCCACCTTTATGTATGTACTGTATATCCAAAGTTGTCTATCAATTTTTCTGAATCATTCTAAGGTATGGCCTCTAAAATGAACTAGATCCAAATTTCAAGTGGACCACACCATAGGATCCAGTAGTGATTGAATGCCCACCATAAAAAACTCTTTTAGGGCCACAAAAGTTTTGGATGAAGCAGATATTTGTGTTTTCCCTCTACCCAAGTCTATGTGACCTAATCAACAGGTTGGATGAAAAATAAACATTATAGAGGGCCCTAAGAATTTTTAATGGTGGCATTCCATCACCACTATTTCCTGTGATGTGGTCCACCTGAGATTCGGATTTTTCTCATTTTTGGACCCATGTTAGTTCCGAAAAAGGATGGGCAGAGTGGATAAAACACGTACATCATGATGGGTCCCCCAGATCTTTTATTTCACAACAAGTGTCATTGTGAATATGAGTTCGCATGGAACACATGGAGTGTTGACGTAGCAGGAATGACAATAATAGGTTACCTCTCATTTTCTACTAAAAGTAGAAATTAAGATAACAAGGGCAAATTCTTAATTTTTAAATATTTGTAATTAATTTATACCAAGCAGATTTTCCAAAAAAAAAAAAGTGCTTATTTTTAGATATTGGGACTTTTTAGCACAAGTTACCAAACAGATTTTCCAATTACCTGTAAGTACTAAAATTCAGCACTTTTAAGCTTTTAACACTTAAATTAATTTTAAGACCTTACTTTTTAGTTTACCAAATGACACCTTAGTTAAAAAAAAAAAAAAAAAAAAAAGAATTAACGGCCAATTATTTCACATTTTCGTGTTAAGTTTTGATTAAGCTCAAATTTAAGCCCTCAATCATGCTTAAGGGGTTAATACTAGCTATTGGTAAAAAGAATAAAAAATTCAACAATAAGTTCAGACAAAATTCTTTCACTATCGACAATCAACAACAACTATATCTTAAGCTAATTCTTTAAAATGGTCCATTGACGCAGGGCTATGGAGTGATCTTTAATTCTGAGATTCAAGGGTTGAAATTGGTTGTATTAATCACCAAAATGATCTTAACTATTGAAAATCTTTTATTTTAGACTTGTATATAAGGAATTTAGTGATTCTCCATGTAGACTTAGAACTGCATTAGGTTGCGTTTAATATCTCCATAACTAACAATGATCAGATTAAAAAAAAAAAAGGTCATTGTTTGACAGGATATGAGTGGTGTGGAGTGGTTGGTGCTGGTAGTATAAGTTTAAGAAATCCATCTTACCTAAAGGTGTTGAGCGTATTGTATTTATATCGTTAACAATGATTAGATTCATGTTCAATAAAGCTACTTATGTATTATAATTTTATTCAAAAGAGGAGTCACGATAATACCACAGGCTATAGTCAAAATTGATTAAGTAGCTGGCCATCATCATTTTGAGTAATTCGATTGAAGGTCCCAATCAATTGAATGATAGTGCACTCGTGATTTTCTTTTAAAGCATATTTAATTTATATGCATGCATTAGGTAGATGGGATAGTTTATTAATTTGCATGAGTAACTATAAACTTTTTAAACATTTTGACTTAATACATTTCCATATCGATTTTAGTTAGGTCTAACTATCCTAAATAGAAAGAGTTTGTTGAGATTGTCTTAACTTACACGGACTTAGTGTTGGAGGAGCCTTCAAACTATGCTGAATATAGGGTACTCCAACCGGTCGTTGGTAATGGCCGACTGGTCAGACAATAGACAGATTTGCATAGTTGGTCATTGGATGATTTTCGGGCATTCTAGACCGGTAAGAAGGATGCTCTGACTGGTCGCAGACCGGTCAGCAGTTGTGGCTGAATGGGATGAATTTAGAAGTTTCCTCTCTGAACAGTTTTTTGCTATTTTTGACTGGTTGGCAGCATGGCAGTGATTTCAATAGTTATGCAAAACTACATAAGTTGTTTCTATTTTCGGGTTGTTTACTATATATATGGCTCTAATCCGGACTTATATGATAATCTAAGGTGTCCAAGGTTTCTTAATTGTATTAGGGTGTGAGGAGAGGGTTTTGAGAGAGAGAGAGAGAGAGAACTTGGGTTTTCTCTTAGATTTTTCCTTGCTTGTGGGTGTTTCATCTATATAATCGATCTTCTTATTCATAGTAGATTCACTTTGTGCTGTGGTTTTTTACCCTTGAGGGGTTTTTCCATGTAAAATCAGATTGTCTTTGTGTAGTTGATTGCGTGTGGGTATGATTGTGTTGTATTTCTTTTTTGATTCCATACTCTGTATGTTTGGTTTTCTTCCGCCGCGGGCCGATTTTTACCCAACAAGTGGTATCAGAGATAATGTTGGGGTGGAGCAGAATTCAGAATCTGAGATGAGCACATGACATCGAGCATGAGATTCGACATAGAGAAGTTCTTTGGCAAAAATAACTATGAACTATGGAAGGTGAAGATCGAAGCCCTCCTAATTCAGCAAGGGCTTGAAGAGACTCTTGGGATGCAACCCGAGGCTATGAAAGAGGATGAGTAAAAAAACTTGATAAGAAGGCCAGAACTGCAATCCTATTGTGCCTAATGAATGATGTTCTTTATCACATCATGAAGGAGAAGACTATGGCTGATACAGTGGCTAAGCTAGAGAAAGTACACATGAAGAAATCTCTAGAGAACCGGATGTATCTGATGATGTAGCTTTTCATCTTGAAGAATATGGCAGAGGGGGCGAATGTAGAGGACTACATTAGCACATTCAATCAGCTAGTTTGCAAGTTGGTGGAGATAGATTAACCAATGAAGGATGAATATCAAGCATGCATCCTGTTAAATTTTCTTCCAAATTCATATGAGTCATTCAGGGACTCTTTGTGCGCAGGGAGGGAGACCATTGACATTGAAACCATTATCTCAGCTTTCTAGTTGAGGGCGATGAGAAAGAAAACCGGTGATGTAGGTTCTCGTTCTTCTTTAGAAGCACTGATTATGAGGGAAATAAATTCTAAGCACGATGGGGGATATTCTCAATCGAGATTTAAAGCCAAAGGCAAAGGGAAGGCTAAGGTACGGTGCTGAAATTGTGGTAAGGAAGGCCACATGAAGGGGGATTGTTTGAATATCAAATCAAAGCAAGAGAAGTCCGGAGATTTTTTTAACGAGGGGGTTAATACTGCGAAATCCACGGAGGATGAGTATAATGTTTGCGATGTATTGACTGTGTCTAGTAAGGGGTCTTTTGGTGGAGAATGGCTCTTAGATTTAGGTGCATCATGTCATGTTTTTCCTGACCGGAGTTCATTCATGACATACAGAACGTATGATGGTGGATCGGTGTTTGTGGGTGATGGTTAAGCTCACAAGGCGGCGGATATTAGTTCGATGCTCATCAGGATGTTCGATGGGATCGAACAAGTCCTGAAAGATGTAAAGCATATCCCAAGATGAAGAAGAATGTGATCTCTCTTGGTGCACTTAAGGCGAACGGGTGTAGGTTCATCGGCTACGATCAGTATTGCAAAGTGATGAAGGGGTCACTCGTGTGGATGAAAGCACAAAGGTGTGGTCATCTTTACAAGTTGATCAGGAGCACGTTTCACGGTGGAGTTGTGGGATCGGCGGCAGGATCCACGATTGCTCATACGTGGCAAGTGCCTAAGGGCCACATGAGAATAGCGGCAAAGGGAGTGAAAGTATAGGGATAGAGTTGATGGAGGCATGAGAAGCGGTGGAGCTATGTTGAAGTTAAGATGATGAAGAAAGCAATGAAGGTTGGATTCGTCGTTTGAAGCCTTGATGGAGATTGTTAGAGGAGCTTTCAAACTACGCTGAAACAAGGTCCTCCGACTGATCGTTGGTAATGGCTGACTGGTCAGACAATGGACAGATTTACATAGTTGGTCTCTGGAAGATTTTTGGGCATTCCAAACCAGTCAGTAAGATGCTCCGACTGGTCGGTAGTTGTGGCTGAAAGGGATGAATTCAGAAGTTTCCTCTCTGGACAGTTGTTTGCTACTTCCAACTAGTTAATGGTAAGCTCCGATCGGTCGATAGTATGACAGTGATTTGCATGGTTACGCAAATCTGCGTAAGTTGTTTCTATTTTTGGGTTATTTGCTATATATGTAGCTCTAATCCGGACTTATATGGTATCCTAAAGTATCCAAGGTTTCCTAATTGTATTAGGGTGTGGGAATAGGGTTTAGAGAGAGAGAGAGAGAGAGAGAGAGAGAGAGAGAACTTGTATTTTCTCTTGGGTTTTTCCTTGCTTGTGGGTGTTTCACCTTCGTAATCTTCTGATTTATAGTAGATTCACTTCGTGCCGTGGTTTTTTTTACCCTTGAGAGGTTTTTCCATGTAAAATCGGATTGTCTCTACATGGTTGATTGTGTGTGAGTGTGATTGTGTTGTGTTGCTCGTTTGAATCCATACTCTGTGTTGGGGTCCCAAAAGTGAGGATCTCCGAAATGATGATTTCGAATGCCAAAACCATCACGCGGTCAGATTTAGGGCCAGTGCATCGAAAATCGCGGCACGAATCACGACACACGCATCAGATTTGCCTCAAACATGAAATTGGGCCGGTAGTGGACCCCACCGGACACCGTGACCAAAACTGTCCAAAATTGGGACGGTACCTCAATTATGAAGAAATAGGAGCAGTGCATCGGCGTTCATCACGAGGCGGACCCAGCAAACCTACCAATCTGCAAAACCCAAATCTGTGGGACACGAATACGTCCAGCGCATCCAAAAATTTCATTTAAGGGCGCACTGCGTCCAGCGCATCCAAAAATTCCATTTAAGGGCGCACTGCGTCCAGCGCATCCAAAAAAATGAATTTGTGGACGCGCTGGCCCCAGCGCATCCAAAAAATGAATTTGTGGACGCACTGGCCCCAGCGCATCCAAAAATTCACCCAGCGCATCCAAAAAATCAGTTAATTTCAGGATGCGCTGGCAGCTGGCGCGTCCTGCAAACCAACTTCTGGACTCCGATGATTTCGCGACGCGCCGAGCGCATTTATCGACGCGCCGACTCATTTTCTCGACGCGCTACACGTGTCAACCGCCTATTGGACGACGATACCTATAAATACCCCGCCCACCGCCTCATTTGCATCATTCAGCGAGAGAGAGAGAGGACCTCGTCGCCGGAAAACCTTTGCCGACCGCCGGAATCCTTCTCCGACCGCCGGAACCCCTCGCCGGAAATCGCACCTCCGATCACACCAGGTCCGGAGGAATGACCAAGTCATCTTTTTCGATGCGCCGGTCCCAGCGCATCATAAAAGTGACCCAGCGCATCAGGAAAATCCTCGGCGGATTACACAAACCATCAATTATGGCATTTTAAGGATGCACTGGCTCCAGCGCGTCATAAAATTACCCAGCGGATCGTAAAAATACAAGTTTTCGAGTTAAAGCTATTTTATGGACGCACTGGCCCCAGCGCATCATAAAAATACCCAGCGCATTAGGAAAATAGATTTTAAGGACGCACTGGCTCCAGCGCGTCATAAAATTACCCGGCGCATCATGAAAATCATTTATGGACGCACTGGCCCCAGCGCATCAATAAAATCAGGCCAGCGGATCGCAAAAATCAGCACTTTGCGCATTCATTCCAGCACCTTTAAATCCTCATTTCATAACATTTTTAAGCCCCGTTTGAGCCTATTTTGGGTATTTCGAGCGTTCCGGACGCGATGGAGCAGTCAAACAACCCATCCGGGCTACCCAATGAGCAGAACGCAAGCCTTCGGAGTCTGATCCTACCCAACGAGCTGAATGGAACAATTCTCCCGAAAAGAGGCCGCCGGCGCCCAGAATCATACTGATGCATCATCATTACGTGTATTATCATAATATGACTCGAATCCAGGTCTGGACTAAGCAAAGGGGACTATGGTTAACACGATAAACCACATCAGGAGAGTTCTAAACTATCACACACAATCTGTTAAAAAAACTGATATTCCAAGAACAGTCGATGCCCTACCCATCCAAACGGCATCCGCCGGTTGAGCTGCGCAGGTACACACAACTGTAGAATGGACTTCCTGAGGTCACCTGTCCCTACACTGACAGGCGCGGGCCCAGAGTCGTCCATCTCAGCCATAAACCCTGACAGTCTCAGCCCGGATCTCCGGTCAAAACATGGGACATAGACATCCGACTCGCACAAAGGTGGATCAGTCTATAACAAACACAGGTCTCCGTGACCATACAAACACAGGTCCCCGTGACCATACAAACACAGGTCTCCGCGACCATACAAACACAGATCTCCGTGACCATACAAACACAGGTCTCCGTGACCACCAAAACACAGGTCTCCGTGACTAATGAACTCTAAGACCATAGTCCCCGCTGACTAGTCTTTTGCCTTTTAATCAAGGGTCATCGATCATTCGATGTAATTAAGGGCTCGTGCCAGATCACGGCTTGGAATGTACAAGATCTCAGAATCTCTGGAATAAAATTCGCCTTGCGATATCTTTTCCCTTGTGTACTTTGGTGAATGCTTGTGATTACCTACGAATGTTTCTATATTCAGAACCCCAGAACAACAAAACACGACATTTCAAAAAATGTCATTGCGATACATTTTCTAGTTCTAACAAACTGGCGACTCTGCTGGGGATCGAACTATACCAGGATCTCTGGTTATATCTGAATATAGGAATACTCTAAGATCAATTGCTCGCAAGCACGAATCTACGCATAAGAAAGTTACCGCGAGACGTAATGTTTCGGCGCCCTTCGGGCGTCAAACTGGCGACTCTCAACGGGAACGTTCCTCCCTTCATCTTTAAGGCAATAGACATTCGAAAAGGTTTTCGAACCCACAATTCCCACAACTACACGTATTTTGTCTCCTTCTTGCTTATTTTGTCAATTTATGCACTGCGATCGATGGGCTCATACTCCCGACCGCGCTTGTGAACTGTTCTAATGATTTTTATGACATACCAGAATTAGCAAGATACTAGGACAGACAGAAGAAATGGCATGCTCAATGACCAGTTCGTACACCTTCCTTACCTCCGGAGGCTTCAGCTTCCCTCGCTTCATCCCAACCACGACGGCTGCTTCTAGTTCAGGATGGCAGATGGCCAAAACACGCCAACAGAAGAAAGAGCAGAAGAAAGTAGCCAGCTTAGCAACATACAAGAAAGCGAATGTTGCAAGACCTTGCCCGGCGACCAAGGGACAGTGGCAACCAAAACAAGGGCAGAAGACTTCCACCAACGGTCAGGCCGCGTCAGCCACGTCCTCGGTGCCCGCAATGACGATCGAACAATTTCCGCCATTGTCCAAGACCACCCCTGCCACACGAAAATCAACCAAAACCACGATCGCGAGGAGCTCCAAGCCCACAATAGTTATCGAGCCAGGACAGGGGCAGAACCAGAAGGCCCGGCCAGTGCTGGTCGCAATGGTCCAGGTAGCAGAAGCAGAAGAGGGATCGTATGAAGCGGACGAACTGCCTACGGTCCAAGATCAGATCGACAGACTAGTTCAGGCTAATCGGGAAACGAATGAACGAATGAGAGAAATCCAGGAAGCCTTGACCACTTTAATAGCTCAAAATGCTACTCGAAGCCTTGCGCCACCTACGCGCCCATTAGCTGAAGAATCTCAAGGGGCAGCAGGAGAGCCAGCTAGTGCTGAGCCACTCACCCAGGCCAGGAGAGTTCCAGCGGAACGAATAATAGTTCCGACTACACAAATGACGAGAGAAGAACTGTCGCAAACCATTGCAAGTCTCATGCGACAAGAGAAGGAAAAGGAAAGAGGAACCGGGTATAAATATCAGGTCCCATACCCTCTGGAAATAGAAGAAATACCATTCCCGGTCAACTTCAGATGTCCGGATTTCGAAAAGTTTGACGGAAGGGGGTCACCAGAAGAACACATCACTCGCTTCCTCACAGCATTGGGAAACTGGTCGACCGTCCCACAGTACTGTATGCGGTTATTCGGGTCAACGCTGACGGGGAAAGCTTTCCAATGGTACATGTCGCTACCAGCAGGATCAGTGAAGTCATGGGAGCAAATGCGAGACAGTTTTATTTCAAAATTCTTCTCTATAGAAAGAGAAACATCAGTGACAGATCTGGCTTTGATTAGACAAAGGCAGGGCGAACCCGTGGAGAGATTTATGGACCGATGGGGAACAATAGCGGCTCAGTGTCAAGAGTTACCCAGCGAGAAAGAACAGATAAAGATGTGCATGCGAGCCCTGGACCCAATGATATCCTACGGGTTGTCAGGGAACAGTTTTCACTCTTTCCGAGAATTAGCCACCAAAGCACACCTGGTAGAGGAAGCCGCAGCACGGGTAAATCTCAGACCCGAAAGGCAGAAAAGAGAAGGAGTGAGGATTGCCGAGACGCACAACGTAAACAAGGGAAAAAATATGATAGATCAAAAACGGCCCGCCGCGGATTCCAAGACAGACACGAAACCAACACCTACCCAAGAAAAAGGCAAGAGGCCCT
Organism: Liriodendron chinense; assembly: GCA_003013855.2. Lineage (NCBI taxonomy): Eukaryota > Viridiplantae > Streptophyta > Magnoliopsida > Magnoliales > Magnoliaceae > Liriodendron > Liriodendron chinense. Next base: position 4,619,155 of record ML058510.1, on the reverse strand, counting down.
ACGCTCCTCAGAGAATAACAATAGCCGAGAGGGAAAGAGCCAACGGCCCATACACCTTCGACATGACCGACCTGATCCCCATCATGGAGCAATTGGTAGAAGAAAAGGTAATTCGCCTGCCAGAACCGATTCGGCCCCACGAGGTTGGGAAGGTAGATGATCCCCGGTATTGTAAATACCACCGGTGCCTGAGCCACAAGACGGAAGACTGTTTTAGCCTGAAAGGAAGGATACAGGGGTTGATCAACCAAGGGGTAATCAGTATGAAGGCACCAGAAACAACAACGAGGGAAACAGCAGGGGTAGTTTCAGCCCTCCCCTCGGATAAGAATACCCAATTGCATGCCCTATCCCCTGAACCTGAAGAACCTTGGACTTTAGTTAGCAGCCAGAAGAGGCTCGAGAATCGAAGAAGACTCCTCAACCGCAGGAAGAAAGGGACAAGAAAGAAGGATAGCCAGGGGAAGAGCCGACTTATAGAGACTCAGGTACATTGCGCAATGGTGTCATTCATAGAACAGCCATCAACAGAAGAGACATTGCAGACAGATAAAGAAGAAGTCAATGCCGTCATCCTCCGATCCGGAAGACAAATGCCGGAGCGCATTCGGCCAGAACCAATCGATCCAACGCAAGAAGACGAAAACCCGGGTATACCCGTAACAAGGCCCCAGGGACAGAAGTTGAAACAGAAAGCTGCCGAAGCCACGACCAGTCGTCCGGAGCCTAGGCAAGGGTCAGTGCCCATAGTGTATGATGTCGTGTCACACCTACGAAGGGTCCCGGCCCGCCTGAGCATATACGACGCCTTGTGTCTCTCAAAGGTGTACAGGGAAATGTTGATCAACGCGCTGCTAGACAGTGAAGCCAGAGAAATAATGATGACAGAAATTGAAGCAGAAATGAGCGATCCAGACAAGTTTTGGGAAGGAAACGCGCCGATTCAACAAGCAATGCAAATAGATCATCCCTCTATAATCACATTCTCCGAAGAAGATCGCACAATTGAAGCAACAGACCACAACCGACCGTTGATGGTCACGGGAACAATTAGAGACATGGAGATCAAGCGATGCATGCTTGACGATGGGTCCGCGGTGAATATTATGTCATTAAAGACACTCCAAAGATTGGGTTACAGGCCATCAGCCTTGCGTCCCAGTACCATGGTCATTCAAGGGTTCAATCAGGACAGCTAGCGCACTCTAGGGTCGATCACTGTGATGCTAGAAATTGAAAGGTTGAAGACAAAAGTAACATGCCAAGTAATCGATGCAGTAACAACGTATAATCTTCTGCTAGGGAGACCATGGCTCCATCAGAATCGCGTCATCCCCTCAACCTATCATCAGTGCTTTAAGTACAACAGAGAGGGAGTTCAGTACAGAGTGGCAGCAGACCCAAAGCCGTATACGATCGCAGAATCATTCTTAGCCGATGCTCGGTATTACGACCTGATCGACGAAGGGGGAGACACGAAGAAGCCCGGCACAATGCGGAAAGGACAAGGGGCAGAACCGAAAGTCAGCAAGTTTGAACAGAGGGCCAAACCTCAATCCATTATTCAGAAAGAAACAAGTCAGGCAGCTGAAGGACCTCAAAGGACTACCAAAAAATTCTACATAGTCCCAAAACACTTGCGACAGCCCGGGCAGTCCGTCCTAGAGATGGTCTCGAATCAGCACATGAGTGTGCTCAAATCTAGCTTCAATATGCCAGCGCCAAAAATAGGAAGAGTTAAGCCTTTTCCGAAGGCTCCAAGCCAGTTCGTGGTACCGCCAAATACCAATACAAAGAAAGAAATCAAATTTTATTCAGTGACAGATGAACCTGCACGGTCCAAGGACGAGGTTGAGAAACCACTTCGCTTACCTCAGCCCATAGAAGAAGGGAGATACAGTGAAGCCAGCCGTAACATCATGAAAAGTATGGGCTTCTGCTGTTCAGAATCAGCCTCGAATGGTAGGATGTTAGCGCCGTTCGAAGAAAACAACAAAGTCCATCAAGGAAGAGAAGGGTTAGGGGCAAAAACGAAGATCAGACATGTTAATATGGTGACAATCAATACTACGGAAGAGGTACAACCACAAGAGGTAGCTGACGTTATCCAGCCCAGTGCCGCACCTGCACAGATAGAGGACGGGGGACAGCCCACGATAGATGAGCTTGAAGAAATAAATCTGGGAACCCTAGAAGACCCTAGAAATACGTAGCTAAGTAAAAATGTCTCAGAAGAGGAGAAAGAGAAATACATCCGACTGTTGAGGGAAAACAGGGACGTATTCGCTTGGACATACTCAGAAATGCCGGGGCTTAGTCCAGCAATCGCGATGCACAAGTTGGGCATCTTGAAAGGGAAGAGAGCGGTCAAACAGCCTCAACGGCGATTCCACCCAAATATAGTGCCCAAAATCGAAGAAGAAGTCGAAAAGTTAATCCAGGCCGGGTTCATCCGAGAGGTTAAGTACCCACAATGGATCTCAAACATTGTGCCGGTCAAGAAAAAGAATGGTCAAATCCGAATCTGCGTAGACTTTCGGAACCTCAACGAAGTATGCCCTAAGGATGATTTCCCACTACCTATCCCAGAGTTACTGATCGACAGCACGACAGGATACGCAGTGATGTCCTTTATGGATGGTTACTCGGGGTATAATCAGATTCGTATGGCTCCAGAAGATGAGGAATCAACAGCCTTTCGTACAACGTTGGGCATATACTATTACCGTGTGATGCCGTTCGGGTTAAAGAACGCAGGGGCAACGTATCAACGCGTGATGCAAGTAATCTTCCAGGATATGATGCACAAACATGTCGAATGCTATGTAGACGATCTGGTAGTGAGATCAGCCGGGCACGAACAGCATAGGGAGCATCTACGGCAAGTATTCCAAAGACTGAGAAAGAAAAGCCTGCGCATGAACCCATTGAAGTGCGCGTTCGGGGTTTCCTCTGGCAAGTTTTTGGGGTTTGTTATCAGACATCGAGGAATAGAAATTGACCCAACAAAGATTAAGGCAATTAGGGAGATGCCGCCACCGAAGAATCTCAAAGAGCTGAAAAGTTTCCAAGGCCGAGTCGCGTACCTAAGGAGGTTCATCTCGAACTTGTCCGGTCGTTGTCAACCATTCTCGCGCCTCAACAAGAAGGGAGTTCAGTTTAAGTGGGACGATGCTTGCCAGAAAGCGTTCGACTCTCTGAAAGACTTGCTCGACAAATCTCCAGTCCTCGCGGCACCAATTAAAGGGGAACCACTAATCCTCTACATTGCCGTCGGTGAAAATTCACTTGGAGCCCTCTTAGCCCAGAAGAACGGAGAAGGGAAGGAAAGCGCGCTCTATTACCTGAGCCGCACGCTGGTGGGAGCCGAATTTAACTACTCAGCGATCGAGAAAATCTGTTTAGCACTGATCTTTGCCGTTAAAAAGCTCAGGCATTACTGTCTCTCTCACCAGATAACATTAATATCTAAGGCGGATCCCCTCAAATTTCTCATGAACAGACCTATGTTGTCCGGACGATTGGCCAAGTGGGCCCTTCTCCTGTCAGAATTCGACTTGACATACATGCCGGCTCGAGCCGTCAAAGGACAAGCTATCGCAGACTTCCTTGCCGCACATCCAGTACCGAACGGTGAAGAAATAGAATATGACCTCCCAGACGAGCAGGTCATGGCGATTAATGAAACACGCCATTGGGAGATGTATTTTGACGGCGCGGCCAGAGCAGTAGGGTCAGGGGCGGGAATTATATTCATCAGTCCGCAAAGGGACCTGCTACCCTATTCATTCACATTAGTCCCGGCATGCACCAACAACGAAGCTGAGTACCAGGCTCTTATTATTGGATTGCAGTTGGCCCTAGAAATGCAAATCAAGGAAATACGTATCTACGGCGACTCTAGGCTTGTCATCGGACAATTGACGACAGAGTACGAAGTTCGTAAACCAGAATTATCACCCTATTGCCACCAAGCGCAGTCCCTGTTTGAGCAGTTTCGGAACAGCAGTATCTCACATATACCAAGGCAGGAGAATATACGAGCTGATGCACTCGCCAGTTTAGCCGCTGCTTTAGCTAACCCTGGAGGCAGCCCACTTCAGGTTACGATCGAAGAAAGAAGAATCCTGCCAACGACTGCGATGCGCAACGGAGAATTGAGCACCAATCCCATTTGCTGCTTTGAGATCACAGAGGAAGATGATTGGAGAAAATCATTCATCGATTATCTGAAGTACGGATTTCTGCCAGAAGATCCCAAAATGCGCGCACAGATCAGAAGGCGTGCCAGTTCATTTGTGCTCCAAAATGACATACTTTACAAGCGGTCCTACGAGGGGATATTGCTGCGATGCCTAAACCAAGATGAAGCACGTAGTACATTAAAAGAAGCTCATGGCGGGGAATGCGGTGCTCATCAGGGGGGAAAGAACTTACACCACCGTGTACGACACATGGGTTACTACTGGCCGACAATGACGAAGGACGCGATAGAATACGTAAAGAAATGCCACCAGTGTCAGATCCATGCCAATATCATACGCTCGCCACCGGAAGAGTTGCATCAATCAGTGATGTCCTGGCCTTTTGCAGCCTGGGGCATGGACGTGATCGGACCAATTAGTCCGCCATCCTCCCAGGGACATCAGTACATCCTCGTGGCAACCGACTATTTCTCCAAATGGGCCGAAGCAGTCGCCCTGAGAAATGTGAAAGCCAAGCATGTCGAGGGTTTCGTTCGTCACGCCATATTATACCGGCATGGTATTCCCGAGAGAATCACCACGGACAACGGGACACCTTTCAAGAATGCTGCCATCGATAAACTGTGCGCAAAATTTAAAATCAAGCATTGCTACTCATCGCCCTATTATCCTCCTGCGAATGGGCTAGCCGAAGCATTCAACAAAACTATTGTGAAGATTCTGAAAAAGACAGTGGCGGAGAATAAGAGGGACTGGGACAGACGGTTGCCCGAAGCACTGTGGGCTTATCGAACTACGCACCGCACGGCCACCCGGGCTACGCCTTACTCACTGGTATACGGTACAGAAGCTGTAATCCCGATGGAAATACAAGTTGAGTCGCTACGGGTCGCTCTCCGACACTCCCTGACAACCGAGCATAATGCCAAGAGCCGGATGGTCGAACTTGATAATCTGGATGAAAAGAGGCTCGCTGCCCAGCAAAGGCTCGAGATATATCAAAAGCAAATTTCCGCAGCATACGATGAGCGCGTTAGAGGCAGATCATTCAAAAGGGGCGATCTCGTGCTAATGATGAAGCGTCCAGCACCGCTCCAAGGATCGAGGAGCAAGTTCGACCCAAAGTGGGACCCCGTCTGCATTATCGACGAAGTGTATTCCAACGGGGCCTATCGGGTAATAGATTGCAAAGGACAGGGTGTCAGTTCGCTAGTAAATGGTCGATTCCTGAAAAGATATTACACCTGACGTAAAATTATCATTGCGAGTTGTAAACACCCCGATAGAGGGAATGTAATAGAATAGATGCCAAAAGAAAGAATGCCGTGCTATGACTAAACTAAAAAGCTGATCATCTGCTTTATGCTTACACAGGTATTGGAAGGGTCACCAAAGCTCGAGGCACGTCAAGCAAGACACGACGCCTTTTCGAGAATATTAAAATCAAGATAAGCCCTAAGCCAAGGCTCGGCTACATCCTCGTACACACGCGTAGGTTCAAGTCCTAAACAGGGGGACGTTCCTTTCCAAATAGCACAATCTGTTTTGCATTCAAACTCAAGAGGAACGACAAACGGGCCAAGAAGCACCATATGAACTCATCATCACACTAGCATACATAATGATACAACACTCATTACAACGTGTTTTAAAACTACAAAAGAATCATTATCATTACATTACAGCCTAACCATCTAAAGTTCTCAAGCACTGCTCTAGTAGGTTAACCGCGGACCCCGCGATTGCCTTTTGTCTTGCCTCAGCCTCGGCCAGGACTTGAACAGGGTCGGGAGTATCTTGAAGAGACCGCTGCAGCTCCGTGATCCGTGCCCTCACAGCGTCACATTCCGTCTTGCGTTGGTCAATAGAAGACTGTAGGGTTGCTTTCTGACCACCAAGTTTCGAAAGTTTGAAATGGACGACAGAATGTTCGGCACGTAATCGGGCCATCTCATCCTCAATTTCTGCAAGACGCCTGGTGACCTCTTGGTGCTCAGTATCCACAGCCTGCCAATCCCTCTGCACTGCGGCCACGTCTACCTCGTGCAACTCTAGTTCCGGAAGAAGGGACCGCAACTGACCGCGTTTTTCTTCAATAGAGGGGTCAGTCCTAAAGTGCCTTGCATCGTTCACTTGAGCCACACCGTCTTTGAATTGTAACACATGGTTGACTATCGAAGAGATGTCGACCCCAAGCCACGTAGCAGTGAGTTCCAGCGCCTGCAGCGCCTCATCCAAGATGGACCCTTCGTCTCCTTTCCTAAGCGAATCAACGATGTCGGACAGTAAACTCTTCAGAAGGTTCGCCTTGGTCCTTGATAAGCCTCGGAGAGACGAGAGGAATGCCTCGGGCAGGACTACAGGAGCCGGGACGCTGGCAGGGGCAGTGGCTGGTAAAAGAAACGGTAAACGTTAGCACACTGAAGAGAGAAAAGAAGCGAACAAACAATGAAGGAAAGTATTATACCAGTAGGGATTTCATCACCCGACGCACTGGTTGAGGCAACAGGTCTCGACGAGCTGGGGGCATATCCAACCACGATTTCCGCTGCCGGCTCGAGCATTTCAGGAGAAGAAAGAATGACGACCTCAGAGGCAGAGATAGCCCGGGCTGGTTCAGCGGCCAGGGGCACTTCGGCAATAGGCTCTGGAACGCTAGTGACCTCTGCAAGCATGATTCCTCGGGGAGGGAGTGAGGCTTCTTCTAATGAGACAACGGGTCTCGCCTCAGGAGCAGGACCAGGGTTCACTGCTGCTTCGATATTGACAGGAACGGTAAGGAAGGGGTCTTCAGCTCGCGGCTCACCATCGACGTCCATAGGGACGGGTTCTATGTCTACGTCAGGAACAGACCGCTCATACACTGGCCCGCTACCCTCGCCTCCCTCCACGGGATGATCTCCGCCGAGACCCGCCTGCGAACTCATCTCCCCTTCCTCCCTTGGACCGCTTGCATCATCGGTCGGGACGCTGCCGGCAGCCCCGGGGGGTTGGATCCGCGCCTTCTCAGCTCTATACAACTTCAGCAGGTCCTTTATTTTCTTACCGCCGTCAGAAACAGAGACGCGATGAGCAGTCTTTATGCGGGGCCCAGAACGTTCAGGAGATAGTTCGAAATCACTATCCTCGGGCGCAAAACGTCTGGACAGGCCCGTCCGACTTGCCGGGCTTTGGCCGCGACCTCCCTGACCCCCGGAGGGCGGGGTGCCTGCCGCCACAACGCCTCCCTCACCACCGCCTTCTCCGTCACCACCATCATCACCACCGTCATTCCCTTCGCCGCCATCATCCGCCTCCTCTTCATCACCGGCATTCCCCGCTGCAGCAGCTTCACCGCCATCATCATTGCCAATGTCATAACGCTCCCTTTGCCCCTCTGTCATAGGACCGACAAGTGGGGAATCCGGGTTCCCTTGTAACGTAACCCTCTGGCCATGAGCGACCCACCCCTCGAGTGTATGCTCGGGCTTCTCATGATCTATTATGACGTTCAGGGAAGTCATGAACTTCTGCACGCCAGGGGTAGCCAGTTGGCGAAGTGGCTCTGCTACGTACCCTAAGCCGTCGGCAGGAGTAGGATTAACAATCGGAGGAGAGACGAAGACGGGATCTGTCACGTGTCGGTTATTGCGAACCAAGGAATATTGGTGGGCCCACCACCGCATCCATCCATACGTGGCGCCGGGGACATACTCCGTCCCGGGAACGATGAAAGAACAACCTGACCTGGTAAGCAGAAGCTGTCGCCATATCCACTTCCAATGGATCGGCCCTGTGCCGTATGCCCGCTGCTCCCTTGTCACCGGTTCGATCAATTCCGGTACCCCTTGATCATAACCGAACTGCCTGGCGAATCGGTTCGGGTAGTATGGTTCTCTCCAGAATTCAGCGCCCTCTCTTAAAGGCAACGAACTCGGGCGAATGGACACCAAGAACGAGCGGTGATAAGAGCTGAGACTCTCGTCGTCGTCAAGCAGGTCCGGATCCTCGCTGTTAGTCCCCGAGAAGAGGAAGAAGTCGACGTCGTCATGGCGGGCTATCTTCGTCTCGATAGTCGCCGGATTTCCGCTGATCATCTTCCGTTTTTGAAAAGCGTGTAGTGGAACAGATCCCCTCTGGATGAAGTCCTTAAGCTCCATGCCGTATACCCACGGGAAGTAGACCCCAAGCCATCCCGAGAAGAAATGCCACCCACAATAAGCAGAATTCAATCCGAAGGATGCCGAACCTTTGTTGCTAATGACACCGCCGAAGGCCCGATATATTGAACACAATACTACTGGGGCCAATGCGTAGCGATGACCATCGGCCAAACTCCCCGCCACGGCGAAACAGGAAACTCGCACACCGTCCGCTTGCTTAGAGCTCGGGAGGGCCACGCAACACAGCCAATAGGCCAAGAACCCGGCAAGTTCGCAGGTAGGGGATAGCTTATTCGGCCGCGGAAATTTCTTCTTCATCTTGGCCTCCAAGACTAATTTATCCTTGCGACCTTCGTCGCTCAATCCGTAATCCAAGCTGAGACAGGAAGAAAACCATCAGCGGAAGAAAAAGAGAATGAAACAGTGCGCGAACAGTGCAAGACAAGAGAAGAAACTCACTTCAGGCCATGACTAAAGTACACTAGCCAGTCTTCGAAAGGCACTTTATCTCTGGAGGATAGAAACTGCGGCAACTCCGCGAACAATTCGTAGCAGGCTGCAGAATAAAAGCCTTCATCAACACCTTTCTTCTTCTTGGACAGCTCCTCATCACTAGGAGTCCATTCTGTTAGTGCACTTTTCTGTGGCATACTAGTGCACCTTGTTTGTCAATCACTTACAGCGGTGAGTCTAGAGTCGGTTGAGCCCAAAGAAGACGAAGACCGAAGACTCAAGATGTCCAGCTGCATCTAGGAAGAAGATTCAGGTATATGAGATGCCTTGGTGCCTTAACCTCGACCAAAACCTATCCCCTTTGTATCCTTGATGTCCTTGATCATAATTAGAACCCTGTAGGCATCATTGATAGGCCCTAGGTGTCCCATTTGATCAACCAAACCTTGGCCTTAATCGACAAGCTGAAGAAAGTAGAGATTCAGCACATTGTAGGGGGACCCAGGCTGGTCCGACCGGTCAAGACCGGTCGGCCAGCAGCCCTGCTGGATTTTCAAAGGCCAGCCGACCGGTCATGACCGGTCGGCCTTCACAAGTGAAGGGGTACAGCAAGGTGGGCCGACCGGTCATGACCGGTCGGCCAGTTTTGGCTTCCTGCATTGATAAGCCAGCCAGCAAAGGGGGCCGACCGGTCATGACCGGTCGGCCTGATGCATTTGGCCTGTCCAGTGAGGGGGTCCGACCGGTCATGACCGGTCGGCCCATGTGTTTTGGCCTGTGCTTTGTCTTCCTTCAGCAGGGGTGTCCGACCGGTCATGACCGGTCGGGGCAGGCCGTTTTATGGCCGTTTTATGACCGTTGGAGCCTCTTTTCTATAAATATGGAGCTCCATTCTTGGGTCATAGTGAGAAGTTTTTGAGAGCCCATTCCACACTTATCTTGTACATCATTTGGGGCCTCAAAGAGGAGGTTTTCAAGTCATATCCCTTGTGTTTCAAACACAAGTATGGGCATTCAAATGCTATCAAGAGATGACTTGATTCCTCTCTCAAATCTAGAGGTGTGACACTATTCCACATAGGTATATCCTTTGTCCAAGACCTCTAGAAGACTCTCTAGGTGAATCTCCTAGTTGGAACAACCTACACATCCCATGTATGAGATTCACCCATCCTCCTAGCACCTTGGGCATTTCAAGGCATCGCATGCAAGGTGTTTGATCGAATGTGGCTGAGGCATTGGCAACGCAACGGCGGCACGATCGAGGGAGCAAAGGGAAGCTGATTGAAGCATGGGAGAGCGGAGATCAAGCAACCCAATCCGGCGCTAAACAAGGGGCTCATCCGACAAGTAAGTTGTCTTATTTGAGAGTCCATTTTAGAGTTTGTTTGTCAACTCGCCTTAGGGACGTTAGCCGTTCCTTGGCCCGTTAGCCGGGCCTAAACTAAGTCTCCAAGGGGGAGCCTCCGACACGGGAGTAAACGTGCGATAAGGTTGAGAGTTAGCCTATGTCTAAAACTCCGGATACGGTTGAGAGGTGAACCGATAAAACCTCCGTGTAAAGGTTGAGAGGTGAACCTCATTTAAAACCTCCGATAGTGAATGCCGGTGTGCTCAAAGGGGTTGAGTACTTGAACCGGGAGTGGAGTAGACACGTAGTCGAACCACTATACATCATTGTGTTTGTGATTGTTCTTGAGCTCATTCTATCTTTGCATTGTTTGTTTAATTGCTTAATTATGAATGATTGATAGGAATGCATGCTAGGCACCTTATAGGCATCCCCACACAAGATGTACCTTCACTACTTGTGTAGACTTGAGCTCATTGATCCACTCTCATAAGTCTACACAAGATGCATAGGTTAGGAGCTTGATTAGTTGTATCATTTACTTCCTATGCATGCTTAGACTAGGTTTGTTTATTGCTTATCCTCTTGCTAGTCTTTTGATTGGACCCACCAAGGCTTGGAAGCCGAGGTGTTTTTACTTACAACGCTTATTTTGTTGAATTGTATTAGTAGACGAAAAGATTTTCAAAAAGGTCCTATTCACCCCCCCTCTAGGTCCATAGCCATATCTCCAAGTGTCTCTACAAGCGGTGAAACCGCAATTTCACATTCATCATAGATTCTGCCGCGAATAGGAAGACCTGCTATCCGATACAGATCCCAGAGGGAGATGCTCATTTCTCCGCAAGGCAGATGAAAGGAGTTGGTGACAGAACTCCAATGATTCAGGAACCCCTTATAAATGCAAGGTTCTCGATGGAAATAGCTCGATGTCGCTTGAATGGCCCGAAGGAGACCTACTTGCTTCAAGATCTCTTCGTGCCGCTCGACTATCCGATTGGCCCAAGCTTCATAACCGGGATGAGGGCTCAAATGTCCTCGGGTCCTGAAACCCCCGGTAGGCCAAATTTCTGCATCAGACAGAGGACGAAACCTTTGGCGCAGGGTCTCGTAATAGTGAGTCGGAAAGGGCAGATGAGGGTCGTGGTTCGGTTCCAAAAATATCATGTCCTTCTCCTCAAGGACAGACTGCTGAGTGCCGTTCTTGGATATGGCACAGTTGACGAACGTCTCTGGAATGGACGTCCAGGAATCGACGCTATAGAAAGAATTTGCGCGACGTATATCGGAGGGCTCGATGCTTGGTAGAGAGCGGTATCTCTGGAAGCATTTAGGGAAACGGATGAACTGCTTCGTATAAGGGTTGCGGATTACAAGGGATGATACTGGCAGCTTCACAGAAGACCAGACAACCCTCATTTTGTCGGACTTCGACTTAGTCTGGTTTTCTATATAGATTTGCTTGGCGCTCTTCCCAGTCGTCTTTAGACGACCGCGCTTGGCAGACTGAGCAGGCTCAATTGGGCTCGCTTCGCCCTCTTCGGACCCGACAACCTCATCGGTCCGAAAACCTTGTAAGGGAGCGTACCACGCATCCCACTCCTCCTGGGTACCCTCATCAGGAGGGGGCGGTAAGACCTTGTCGCAAAGTATCTTTCGCTGGACATTCTTTGGAAGGGTCAGAATACGTTCGTAGAAATTGAATGTCTCGGGCGGGAGAAACCACTGTGGGTTCTCAGCTGACGGTCTAGAAGTCTGCTTGGTGGCGGCCCGCTTACGCTTGGATGGAGTTTGAGACGGACCCGAAGGACCGGCTTGCGAAGGGTCGCTGGCCATTATAATCTGCAATGGCGTAGAAAAGGGGCTTAAGTACAGAGCACGTGAAAATATCCTCATAAAGACAATTAAGCATTCACGAAATCCAAAAGCATAAGAAGCAACAAGTGAACGAAGAACAGGCACCGATCCAGGCCAATGCACAACATCACCGACCAATGAGAATGAAATGAAATGGCAACACCAACATCATCACAAACGCGCAAGCTTTCAAAAGACAGAAATAAGGCAGAAAAGTATAAATAGCATTCATTAAACCACGAGGGCCATGCCAAAGCCCAAACCATTCAAAGTCAATTGTTTTGAAAAGATAAAAAGCCGACAGTCAATATTAAATGACCCAAAATTGTGGGGACCCCCTCCCCCAAGCCAGAAAATGAAGATTTCAATCTTGCACCAGAGGAAGAACTCGAGCCCTCAGCTCATCGACCCTCGCTTGAATCAAGGCCTCCTTGTAGACCAAGTCCACCAAGATGGAGATGCATTGTTGTACAAGGTCGAAGTTCAGGTGCTCAGCATCAGCGTAGTTCCTTATCGCGGACAAGTCAATCGCCAAGTCATCGTGCTCCCGGAGAGCCGCCCTGACCATCCTCCAAATGCCAGCACGACGAGTATTCGGCCTCCGCCAAGGGAATGAGCCAAGCCAGGAATCTCCTACTCTCCCTCTTCTCGTCCCTTAGGAAGTGGAGACGTTTCGAGAGGGACAGAAAGGAAGCAGCAAGAGAAGGCTCCGCCGCCTCCAGAACCGCCAATTCCTCCAGGAGGGAAGAATCGCCGATGTAGCCAGATATAGCCTCCTTGCGCTCATCAGAGATGCCCGCCATCGCCGAGATATTCTGCATAGCCCGGAGGATCGGGCGAGATTCAGCGCCAAGGCGAGTCGAGGCTTCAGCCACCTCATCGCATTGATTAGCAAGAGATGACCAAGCCTCGGGTTGGTCCAGATCGTTTAATAGCCGCCCCATGCAGTCACGAGCCGCGCGAAGGGAAGCACGGGTTATGACCATCGTCTGCTAAAGAACAAGACAGATGAACCCGTAAGGCAGTCCGACAGAAGAAAAATGCACCAAAACCGCTCGCGCAAAGCCAGAAAAGCCGAGAAACGACATGCAAAGGTATGCTCGAAACAACACTTTAAAATCGTCATTAGAATTGCCGATTAAACTAAAAAAAGGCCGGGGAGTCTCCCAAGTGTGTGAGACCCTACGCCTCCATAAGACGACTGGCACGCATGCGCGAACACGAAACAGAGGCATAGGGGTTCACGCCCTTTGGAGACACGACGGACCGCCGGTGCAAAACCCGCAGAAACCGCAGACTCCACCGAGGCCCACGAGTTAGGTGCGCGAGGTTTCACATACCCTGGTGATGCTCAAAGCAGATCTTGTTTAGTAAGAGGGTGCCTGAGACCCCTCGCACCCGGAATGAGTCCCAAATATCGTGAGCAACGGTCAAATGAACCCGCAAGTAAGTCTGTTAAGCCACGATAAGCGCATTAAGACAGGACACCAGAATTGGACAACTTCCCCAACTCAGAGATCAGCGCCTATTGGCCTGAACACACCTTGCGATCGGGCCAATTGATCAAGTCCGGAGATGTGTGCGGGAGCCGGTTTATGTAATAAATTTAGTAGACTTTGCAGTCCCAAAATTGCACGCGCGAAGCCCAGCGCATCGCGAAAATCATGTAAAATCACAAGTCCGAAGGACATGACGCGCTGGGCCCAGCGCGTCCAAGAAATGGTAAGTCCACCAAAGTTAAGAATTCTGAGCGCCACACCCTAGCGCGTCCATTAAATAAATTTTCCCGGACACAAGTACGCGCTGGACCCAGCGCATCGAGAAATTACAGAGTTCAACGCGCTGAGCACAGCGCGTCATGAAATTGGTTAATAAAGGCACGGGATGACGCGCTGACCTTAGCGCGTCGATAAAATGGACGCGCTGAGTACTTATTGTGTGCGCTGCACTATGGCGCGTTCAGAAAATCAGAAATCCACAAGTCCAACAGCCGCGCTATGCGCAGCGCTCGATTAAATACACAAGTTCGAATAAGTCGACGCGCTACCTAATATTTCGACGCGCTGGCGATAATAAATCGATGCGCTGGAAGATAAATCGATGCGCTGGCCGGGAGCTCTGATCGCCGGAAATGAACAGTGAAATGACAAAATGACATGGGCGGCCCTATTTATAGTGGGACCTAGAAAATCCGATGCGTCGCAATGGATCGCCGCTCGTCCATCCCAACGCATCGGAGGGGCATCTGTTGGGGTCCCAAAAGTGAGGATCTCCGAAATGATGATTTCGAATGCCAAAACCATCACGCGGTCAGATTTAGGGCCAGTGCATCGAAAATCGCGGCACGAATCACGACACACGCATCAGATTTGCCTCAAACATGAAATTGGGCCGGTAGTGGACCCCACCGGACACCGTGACCAAAACTGTCCAAAATTGGGACGGTACCTCAATTATGAAGAAATAGGAGCAGTGCATCGGCGTTCATCACGAGGCGGACTCCGCAAACCTACCAATCTGCAAAACCCAAATCTGTGGGACACGAATACGTCCAGCGCATCCAAAAATTCCATTTAAGGGCGCACTGCGTCCAGCGCATCCAAAAATTCCATTTAAGGGCGCACTGCGTCCAGCGCATCCAAAAAAATGAATTTGTGGACGCGCTGGCCCCAGCGCATCCAAAAAATGAATTTGTGGACGCACTGGCCCCAGTGCATCCAAAAATTCACCCAGCGCATCCAAAAAATCAGTTAATTTCAGGATGCGCTGGCAGCTGGCGCGTCCTGCAAACCAACTTCTGGACTCCGATCATTTCGCGACGCGCCGAGCGCATTTATTGACGCGCCGACTCATTTTCTCGACGCGCTACACGTGTCAACCGCCTATTGGACGACGATACCTATAAATACCCCGCCCACCGCCTCATTTGCATCATTCAGCGAGAGAGAGAGAGGACCTCGTCGCCGGAAAACCTTTGCCGACCGTCGGAATCCTTCTCCGACCGCCGGAACCCCTCGCCGGAAATCGCACCTCCGATCACACCAGGTCCGGAGGAATGACCAAGTCATCTTTTTCGATGCGCCGGTCCCAGCGCATCATAAAAGTGACCCAGAGCATCAGGAAAATCCTCGGCGGATTACACAAACCATCAATTATGGCATTTTAAGGATGCACTGGCTCCAGCGCGTCATAAAATTACCCAGC
This sequence comes from Liriodendron chinense, assembly GCA_003013855.2. Lineage (NCBI taxonomy): Eukaryota > Viridiplantae > Streptophyta > Magnoliopsida > Magnoliales > Magnoliaceae > Liriodendron > Liriodendron chinense. The sequence goes on along the minus strand of ML058510.1, from coordinate 4,603,943 downwards.
GGATCGTAAAAATACAAGTTTTCGAGTTAAAGCTATTTTATGGACGCACTGGCCCCAGCGCATCATAAAAATACCCAGCGCATTAGGAAAATAGATTTTAAGGACGCACTGGCTCCAGCGCGTCATAAAATTACCCGGCGCATCATGAAAATCATTTATGGACGCACTGGCCCCAGCGCATCAATAAAATCAGGCCAGCGGATCGCAAAAATCAGCACTTTGCGCATTCATTCCAGCACCTTTAAATCCTCATTTCATAACATTTTTAAGCCCCGTTTGAGCCTATTTTGGGTATTTCGAGCGTTCCGGACGCGATGGAGCAGTCAAACAACCCATCCGGGCTACCCAATGAGCAGAACGCAAGCCTTCGGAGTCCGATCCTACCCAACGAGCTGAATGGAACAATTCTCCCGAAAAGAGGCCGCCGGCGCCCAGAATCATACTGATGCATCATCATTACGTGTATTATCATAATATGACTCGAATCCAGGTCTGGACTAAGCAAAGGGGACTATGGTTAACACGATAAACCACATCAGGAGAGTTCTAAACTATCACACACAATCTGTTAAAAAAAACTGATATTCCAAGAACAGTCGATGCCCTACCCATCCAAACGGCATCCGCTGGTTGAGCTGCGCAGGTACACACAACTGTAGAATGGACTTTCAGAGGTCACCTGTCCCTACACTGACAGGCGCGGGCCCAGAGTCGTCCATCTCAGCCATAAACCCTGACAGCCTCAGCCCGATCTCCGGTCAAAACATGGGACATAGACATCCGACTCGCACAAAGGTGGATCAGTCTATAACAAACACAGGTCTCCGTGACCATACAAACACAGGTCCCCGTGACCATACAAACACAGGTCTCCGCGACCATACAAACACAGGTCTCCGTGACCATACAAACACAGGTCTCCGTGACCACCAAAACACAGGTCTCCGTGACTAATGAACTCTGAGACCATAGTCCCCGCTGACTAGTCTTTTGCCTTTTAATCAAGGGTCATCGATCATTCGATGTAATTAAGGGCTCGTGCCAGATCACGGCCTGGAATGTACAAGATCTCAGAATCTCTGGAATAAAATTCGCCTTGCGATATCTTTTCCCTTGTGTACTTTGGTGAATGCTTGTGATTACCTACGAATGTTTCTATATTCAGAACCCCAGAGCAACAAAACACGACATTTCAGAAAATGTCATTGCGATACATTTTCTAGTTCTAACACTCTATGTTTGGTTTGCTTCCGCTACAAGCTGGTTTTTCCCCAACTCTTAGACCTTCTCCTGAATGAGGTGTGCAAGTGTTTTAAGGTTTTGTTTCGCTTGTATCGATCATATGCGGGTGTTTTTCCTCAATAGTCATGCACATATCATTGTGGGAGACACAATGTTCGACATGTGATAATATTGAAACTATTGATCATTCTCCAAGCTTGCATGCATGCTCTCACACAAACCACACATAATATAATTATTATATACTAATTAGGTTCATACTTAATACTAGTCGATGCCTTATAGATACTCGATTTGACTATATTTTTAAATGAGAAAAAAAAATCCACCCCGACCCACCTAGTATTAAGCAAGTCGAGAAAGTAAATTCAAAATTGTTTAAATTGTGTAGGTCTCCATGGATATGGGTATCCATTAACAACCCTGTTAAGAATTTTCATTCCTTAGTTCCATGACCAAATGTCTTTAAAAAAACAAAAACAAAAAAAAACAAAAAACCAACAATTTTGAATAATTGAAAAACACAAGTAAGAAATGGATTTCTATTTCCAAGTGACCTAAAAAGTGTTTGGTTTCCAAAATTTTGGATAAAGCATTTTGTAAGAGGGAAAGATGAAAGGCATATTTCATGAAAAGGGAATGGAAGTGAAAATTTATTTCTATTATTAAAAATGGAAATGAAAATTCATTTCTTAAGTGAGTTAGTTGAGAATCCACCTTGCTTTCACATTAGTTTTATGCCACATGAAAACGGCCAATATGCATGCGCGTGGAACCTGTGCCCAACGATTGCATCTGTTTTTATTTAAACCATCCAAATCGTGAGCCCTACTTTAGATGGATGATCAACAAAACTTACACTGAATTGATATCATTACTGACAGATTGATGAACTTCTAATGAACGGTTGGCATGCAACGGGGACCGATCTAAATCGTTCACTGATCAAAAGTCCATCGATAGTCTAATTGGGGATATGACCGATCAAGCTCGGCATAGGCAGGAGCTCTGAGGGGCCCACCTTGATGTATGTTTTTTATCCACACCATACATCCATTTTTCCATAATTTAAGCCCAAAAATAGGGCACATCCAAGGCTCAAGCGGGCCACACAGTGGGATTAAAAGCTTATCGTTGAAAACTTCTTAGGGCCCACAGAAGTTTTGGTTAAAGCTGATATTTTTGTTTTCCGTTTACCCACAATGAACAGGTTGGATGGCAAATAAACATCACGGGTCCATCCTGGGAAGGTTTCCTCACAAAGAGCCACAAAAGTTTTGGATCCAGCTGATATTTGTGTTTCCCTTCATCCAGGTCCATTAGGTGTGCGGATTACGTGAGACCCCGGACTCACCCAAGACGGAGTGGCCCTTACCGTGGTGTTATAGACAAAATAATGGAGACCAGCTCAGCTATTAAAGATTGTACACGGAAGTACCCATTAGACTCTCGAGATCATCTGATCGAGAGTCACAGATTGGGAAAGTACGGAAGTACCCATTAGACTCTCGAGATCATCTGATCGAGAGTCGCAGATTGGGAAAGTACGGAAGTACCCATTAGACTCTCGAGATCATCTGATCGAGAGTCGCAGATCGGGTAAGTGCGGGATGCCCATCCGACTCTCGAGATCATATGCTCGAGAGTCGTAGGATGGATAAATACGGAGCACTTATTCGCAAGGCTTCGAGCTCCCCTAGCCGATGGTCAGATAAAGCGAAGCAAAGATTCGCTTCTTGAACAGCGAGCAGACCTTCTCACAAGTCGTTGAAAGGTGTTACGTCAAAATGAGCAAGCACTTGGACTCGCGACCATGTTCCAACTTGCGAACAGCTTTTTTGCGGTTACACCTCTTAATCTTCAGTACCAGCACCCGATTCCCATCGAGCAGCTTGTCCAATCCCTCTGCGATGCCAGGTAAGGCTACACCCAGTTCGATGGTTTCCGTCTCATCGGCGTCTCCTTCCTTTTCGCTGGCTATGACTCCAACTACGGTTTCCAGCTCTACATGAGCGATCAGCGCTATTACTACGCCTACCGGCAGCCCGTATAGGTCGGTTTTTGGGCTTATCTTCTCGGGTGGTTTCGGATCTCAAGGGATTATCATCAAGGGACTTGATTGCCGAAATAAGTCATTGGGTTGGATCTCGTCTCCAAAGATGAGGATCTTATCCCACGAAATCAGCAAGATCTCAGTATCGTACACTGAGATCAGCGGGATCTCGATATCTTGCGTAACAGATTGAACCGCTTCAAATCTATATAAAGGGACGACTCCATTAAGGGAAAGGTACACACAATATGCGATCTCTATCCCATTTTGCCTGGCTACTCTTCCGTTTGTTTTGACCTAACTTAAGCATCGGAGGGCTAACGGCTGGACCTCGGCCACCCTTAGTTGCTGTCTGTCTTCTTTCAGCTCTGGCGAAGGAAATCTCTGTTGGAGAGAAGGTGAATGTCCGGAGGATCCTGTTACAAAATCTGACATTAACACGTGGGGCCCACCTTGATGTATGTATTTTGTATCCAATCCATCCATCCGTTTTTCAGATCATTTCAGGGCATTATCCAAAAACTGAAGCAGATTCAATTATCAGGTGAACCATACAATAGGAAATAGTGGTGATTGAATGCTCTACCATTAAAACTTCTTAGGGTGCAACTTAATGTTTATGTATTTTTCATCCAATCTGTTGATAAGGTCACATAAGCCTAGATGAAAGGAATAAAAAAAAATATCAGCTTGATCCAAAACTTTTGTGACCCATTAATGGTCAATCACCACTCTTTCCTATGGTATGCTCCACTTGATAATTGGATCTGCTTCGTTTTTTAGATAATACCTTAGAATAATATGGAAAAATGGATAGAGGGTATGGATGCAGAATACATACATCAAGGTGGGCTCCAAAGTAAGGGTCGCACCATCTTGGGTGAGTCTCAAGTAGAGCTGTACACAAGTAGAGTTGGCACAGTTACCTCACTCGATTCAACTTGAATTGGATCGATCTTGGGTTCGGACCGACTCAAGCTCATTTTTGGAGCTCTGAAAAAATTTGACTTAAGTCTGAGTTGACACGAGCTCAACTTGACTCGGCTTGAAACACGGTTTGAATCCAGTTGGTTTGGTTCAACTTGACTCGGCTCAGCATAAGTGGTACCAGTGTTCTCCTAGACCTTTTGAACGCAGATGCCCATGTTTTTATTTATTGCATTTTTTAAGAAAAAAAAATGCTTCATTTATTTCTTTCTCTTTCCTTTTTTTTTTTTTTTTAAAGCTCCATATATGCATTAATTACTCTTTGAAAACAAAACAAAAAAAAATTACATTTATTATTATTTTTTTAAATTTCATGTATGCATTAATTTCTCTTTGAAAACTAAAAAATTGCATTCTTTTTTTCCTCAGATAATTCAAAACGTCATTATGGCACAACTTGAGCTTGGCTCGAGCCGCTGACTGAACCGAGCCGAGCTAAGCCGAGTTGGCTAGTCGGGCTCAATGACCAAGCTGAGCCGAGTTCGAGTTGGGATTGGCTGCTGGCTGAATCGAGCCGAAGTGTGCCAAGCTCGACTTAGTTCAACTCATGTACAACTCTAATATGGGGTCTCACCTAATTCATTCCCGTCCATGTGACTTGATGAACAAGTTGGATGGGAAATAAGCCTCACAGTGGGCCTTGGGAAGGTTCCAATAGTGGGCGACATTATCAACGCTGGTTTATGTTGTGTGGTCCACTTGAGCCTTGGATGTGCCTATATTCCGGCTTATAACCTAAAATTATATGGAAAATTGGATGGACAGTGCGGATAAAACCCATATATTTTGGTGGGCCCTCAGAGCCCCTACCTGTGCTGAGCTCGGGACATGCATCCAGCTTTCTCGATGAGGGGTATTAATTAAAATAGCCCTAAATTATGACGCACTAAAGGTGTTGACACTAGATGCTGAATCCATTATTTTTAGCCCTCTAAGGAACTTTTTGACTTTTTAAATGATGAAAATGCCCCTCTTCCAGCCGTCCCCTCATACGGCGTTAGCTTGTCATAGAAGTTAAGAGGGTCTTTTGAGAATGGGGGTGTGGGTCCCAATAAATCAACTATTAGAGCCACTCCTCAGTCGACCTGATCTGTTCACTTTAATTGGACAATTGTGAACCCACCGTAGGGTTATTTCAGAAAACAAATGGAGTTGTCTGTGGTCCATTACTGCATGAGCATTGTGCATTATTCTGAATTGTTTCCATCGGTGTGGTCCATCTGTGATGAGTTTTACCCTCAAACTTAGGCTGGTGGCATGAAATTAAAAATCCCTTTTATGCGGACAATGTGGATCTGATACAAGACGATCTAGTAGCCCCCACATAACTCGTGGGATAGGTTCAATAAGTGGGTCCCTTGCACAAGAAGGCTATCCTATATTTTATTTCTCGTTCTTTTTCATTTTTTTCATAGGAAGGGACCATTTGGCCGTTGGGACTGTTGCAACCTTTGTAGGACTCACTCATGTGAACTTTTGAATGTTTTTTTGAAGATTTCTTGACACATGAAAACGATTATAACTCCTTTTTTACATGTTCGATTTGGATGATCTTATACTCGTTGGAAAGACACATTTTTAAACTTTCAAATGGATTTAGAATAACCTCATTTGGGCACGATTTGATAGCGCAAAAGTGCACCCAAATTCAATGTGAATCTCCAATACTCACTATGGATTATGGGTCCCACAAAAATAGTTATAACTCCCTTATTATAAGTCTGATTTAGGTGATCTTATACTCGTTAGAAAAATAATTTGATGAACTTTCAAATGAATTTAGAATAGCTCATTTGGACACCATTTGATAGCCCAAAATTGGGCCCAAAGTTACTATGGATAGTCGATACTCGCAATGGATCTTCAATCCCATAAAAATAGTCCCAACTCCCTCGTTACATGTCCGATTTGGGTGATCTTGTACTTGTTAAAAAGGTAATTTGATGATATTTCAAATGGATTTGGAATAAAGTTATTTGGAAGTCATTTCATTAGCCTAAAAGTGGGCCCAAAGTTACAATGGATCGTTCATACTCACTTTGGATCATCAATACTCACTATGGATCACCGATCCCACGAAAATAGCCATAACTCCCTCGTTACATGTCTGATTTGGGTGATCTTATATTGGTTGGAAAGGTAATATGATGAATTTTTAAATGGATTTTGAATTACCTCGTTTGGACACCATTTGGTTGCCCAAAACTGGGCTCAAATTTACTGTGGATCGTCGATACTCACTGTAGATCGTCGGTCCCACAAAAATGGTCATAACTCCCTCATTACATGTTCAATTTGGATGATCTTATACTCATTAGAAAGGTAATTTGATGAAATTTCAAATGGTTTTAGAATCACCTCATTTAGACACCATTTAATCATCCAAAAGTGGGCCTAAAATTAATATGGGTCATCGATACTCTTTTTGGATCACCAGGCCCACGAATACGATCATAACTCCCTCGCTACATGTTTGATTTAGGTGATCTGGTACTTGTTGGAAATATAATTTGATAAAATTTCAAATGGCTTTGGAATTATCTCATTGGGAAACCATTTGATTGCCCAAAAGTGGGCCCAAAGCTCATCATAATATTTATTACTAAATGAGATATCCAAATAGATGAACTTTGGCCCCACTTTTAGGCAATAAAATGGTGTCTATATGATATGATTCTAAATCCATTTAAAAGTTCATCAAATTATCTTTCTAGCAAGTACCAGATCACCCAAATTAAACATGTAACAAGGGAGTTATGATCATTTTCGTGTGCCAAGAAATCTTCAAAAGAACACTCAGAAGCTCGCTAAAATGGAGGAAATAATGTTGAAAGCTCGCCGAAGTGGCTCCCACAGAGTTAGTAACAGTTCTAACGGCCAAATGATCTCCTCCTGTGAAAAAAATGAAGAAAAACAAGAAAGAACAGGCCAAATGGCCTTCTCGTGTGAGGGACCCACCTATTGAACTTTTTCACATCTTATGTAAGGCCCACTAGATTGTCTTATATCATATCCAAGCCATCCAAATGAAAGGGATTTTAATTTCATGTCATTAGCCTAAGTTTAATGGAAAAATTCATCATAGATGGGTGACATCAGTGGAAATATTCCAGAATTAACGCACATCGCTCATGCAATTTTGGGCCACAAATAACTCGAATTTTTTTAAATGACCCTATTGTGGGTTCACGGTTGTTCGATTAAAGTGAACGGATCAAATCAACCGAGTGTGGCCCCAATCATTGATTTAGTAGGGCTCACACCCACATTCTCAAAAGGCCCTCTCAGCTTCCGTGACAAGCTAATGCGCCAAGTAGAGGGGCATTTTCATCATTTGACAAGTAAAAAAATGCCCAGATGGCTAAAACAATAATAGATTCAGCATTTGGTGTCAACACCTTTATTACATCATAATTAAAGGTTATTTTAATTAATATCCCTCCCAATGATCATCAACCGATTAGGTACTACCCACCTGTCCCAGCTCCAAACAAACGGGGGCTCTAAGGGGCTACTGTGATTTCTTGTTTATCTATGCTGTCTATCCATCTTTCTGTATCATTTTAGGATATTAATAAAAAAATGAGTCAGATCTAAATCTCAAGAAGACCACATCGTAATAAGAAGCATTAACATAATTATTCCCACTGTTGAAACTTTCTTAGGGTCCACTGTGATGTTTATTTGCCATCCAACCTGTTCATAAGGTCACATAGAATTGGATGAAGGCAAAACATAAGTATCAACTTGGTCCAAAACTTTTGTGGCCCCAAAAAGTTTTCAACCTTAGTTATTTAATGCCCACTGTGTGGTCCACTTAATCCTTATAATTGCCTCATTTTTTTGTCATATACCCTAAAATGATATGATAAAAGAGATGGATAGTGTTGATAAAACCATACACCACAGTGGGCCTCTAAGAGCCCCAGCCCATTTTGAGCTTAGGGACAGGCGGGGTAGTACCTAATTGGCGTCCATGATTGCGACATAATGCACCAATGAGTTTTTGACATACGGGTTGTTGGGGTCCCAAAAGTTGGGATCCTGAAAACAAGGGATTACAAGTGAACAAACCATCACCTGACTAGATTTAGGGGCAGTGCATCAGAAAAATTCAACAAAATTACAACACGCATTAGACTTAACCAAAAATGAAAAATTGAGCCAGCGGTGGGCCCCACCATTCATCATGATCAGAACCCTCCAAATTTGAGAGGGTTACTTCAATCATGAACAAATAAAGCCAGTGCATCAGCATCCATCGCAAAGCGGGCCCTGCAAACCATTTTTTTTGCAAGATAATCACAAAAAAGTGCGTCGGCGCATCAGAAAATTCACCCCAGCGCATCAAGAAATTCAGATAGTTTTAAAAAGTGAATTTCAGGACGCACTGCCCTTAGCGCATCAAGAAATTCACCCAGCGCATCAAGAAATTCAGACAGTTTTACAAAGTGAATTTTAGGACACACTGCCCTCAGCGCATCAAGAAATTCGTCCAGTGCATCCAATAATTCAGTTATTTCAGGATGCACTGACCCTCAGCGCGTCCAATAAATCAGGAATTTCAGGACGTACTGACAGCCAGTCGCCCTGAAAATCAGCATTTAAACTAAGGCATTTTAAGACGCGCCGAGTGATTTTCTCGACCACCAACCCATTTTCTTGACGTGCTACACGTGGCAGACTCATATTGGCTGACTTCGGGTATAAATACCCCTCCCCTACGGATCATTGGATGGATCTAAAAAGAGAGAGCCGCGTCCCTTCGCCGGAAACCCATTTTCGATCACCGAAATCCCCTTCCGATCAACGGAATCCCTCACCGGAAACTCCATCTCCGACCACAGCAGGTTCGGCGATGAAATAACTTCAAATTGCGCAAGTATAGTAGCGCATCACGAAAATCAATCATCTTTAAAACAAAGTTATTTTCAGATGCACTGGCCCCAGCGCATTAGAAAATACCCTCAACGGATCAAATAAATCAATATTCCAAAACTAATCATTTTAAGGACGCACTGGCTCCAACGCATCAGAAAATAGCCCAGCGCATCAGTAAAATCAGTCGTTTATAAAACAAGTCATTTTTGGAAGCACTGGCCCCAGTGCATCGCAAAAATAGGCCAGCGGATTAGGAAAATACATATCTTAAAACAAGTCATTTTTCAACGCACTGGCCTCAGCGCATCACAAAAATACCTCAGCGGATCGGGAAAATAGAACATTTTAACAATCATTTTTGGACGCGCTGGCCCCAACGATCAGTAAAATCAGGCCAGCGGATCGTAAAAATCAGCACTTTGAACGTTCATTTCAGCACCTTTAAATCTTCATTTTATGATGTTTTCGAGCCCCGTTTGGGCTTATTTTGGGTATTTCGAGCGTTCCGGACGCAATAGAGTAGTCAAATAACTCATCCGGGCCACCCAATGAGCAGAATGCAAGCCTTCAGAGTCCGATCCAATCCAACGAGATGAATGAAGTAACTTCTCGAAAAGAGGACGCCAACGCCCAGAATCATACTGATGTATCATCATCACATGTACTATCATAATATGACCCGGATTCAGGTCCGGACTAAGCAAACGGGACTATGGTTAACACGATAAACCATATAGAGAGAGTTCTGAGCTATTACACAGAATTTGTTAAAGACTGACACTTCAAGAACAGTCGGTGCCCTACCCATCCAAACGACATCTGCTGGTTGAGCTGCTCAGGTACATACAACTGCAGATCGGTCTTCCCGCGGTCACCCGTCACAAATGATGGGCGCAGGCCCAGAGTCGCACCCCTCGGTTAAAAACCCTGATAGTCTTAGCCCGGATCTCCGGTCAAAACATGGGACATAGACATCTGACTCATACAAAGAAGGATCAGTCCTTAACAAAACACAACAAATACAGGTCTCCACGACCATACAAATACAGGTCTCCGCACCATACAAATACAGGTCTTTACGACCACATAAATACAGGTCTCTACGACCATGAACTCTGAGACCATAGTCCCCGCTGACTAGTCTTTTGCCTTTTAATCAAGGGTCATCGATCATTCGATGTAATTAAGGGCTCGTGCTAGATCACAGCCCGGAATGTACAAGATCTCAGGATCTCTTGAATAAAATTCACCTTGCGATATCTCTTCTCTTGTGTAATTTTGTGAATGCTTGTGATTGTCTATAAATGTTTCTATTATTCAGAACCCCAGAACAACAACACACCAGAAAACTGCGTCCGAGCATTTTTCTAGTTCTAACAAACTGGCGACTCTGCTGGGGATCGAACCATACCAGAATCATTGGCCATATCTGAATATAGCAACACTCTAAGATTAATTACTTACAAACACGAATCTACGCATAGGAAGGTTATCGCGAGGCATAATGTTTCGGTGCCCTTCGGGCACCAAAGTAGGGACTCTCAACGGGAACGTTCTTCCCTTCATCTTTAAGGTAATAGACACTTAAAAGGTTTTCAAACCCACAAACTCCCACGACTACACGTATTGGTCTTCTTCATGCTTATTTTTGTCAGTTTATGCACCGCGATCGATGGGTTCATACTCCCGACCGCATTTGTGAACTGTTCTAATGATTTTTATGACGCAGCAGAATTAGCAAGATACTAAGACAGATAGAAGAAATGGCATGCTCAATGAACAGTTTGTGCACCTTCCTTGCCACTGGAGGCTTCAGCTTCCCCCGCTTCACCCCAACCACAACAAGTATTGGCAACTCAGGATGGCAGTTGATTGAAACGCGCCGATAGAAGCAAGAGCAGAAGAAAGCAACCAGCTTAGTTGCGTATAAGAAGGTGAATGTTGTAAGACCTCGCCCTGCGATAAGGAGACAATGGCAGCCAAAACAGGGGCAGAGGATCTCTATCGGCGGTCAGGTCGCATCAACCAGGTCCTCAGTGCCCATGATGACGGTTGAACAATTTCCACCATTGTCAAGGGCTACCTGTGTCACACCGAGGCCACACTTGTGAAGAGCTCCAAGCCCGTGACAGTTCTCGACCCAAGACAGGGGCAGGTTCAAAAGGCACGACCGATGCTAGTCGCAATGGTTCAAGTAGCAGAGGCAGAAGAGGGACCATATGAAGTGGAAGAATTGCCTACAGTCCAAGATCAGATCGATAGATTAGTCCAGGCTAATCAGGAGACGAATGAATGAATGAGGATCATCCAGGAAGCACTGACCACTTTGATAGCTCAGAATGCTACCAGAAGTCTCGTACCACCTATACGCCAATCAGCCGAAGAATCTCAAGGGGTAGTGGAAGGGCCAGCCAACGCCGAACAGCTTAAGAATCTCAAGGGGCAGCGGAAGGGCCAGCCAACACCGAACAGCTTACCCAGACTAGGAGAGTTCCAGCGGAGCGAATACCAGTCCCAACTGCGCAAATGTCAAGAGAGGAATTGTCGCAAACGATTACGAGCCTCATGCGGCAAGAGAAAGAGAAGGAAATAGGAACTGGGTATAAATATCAAGTCCCGTACCCACTGGAGATAGAAGAAATACCGTTTCCGGTTAACTTCAGATGTTCGGATTTCGAACAATTTGACAGTAGAGGATCGCCGAAGGAGAATATTACTCACTTCCTCATAGTATTAGGGAATTGGTCGGCCGTCCCACAGTACTGTATGCGGCTATTTGGGTCGACGCTGACAGGGAAAGCTTTCCAGTGGTACATGTCGCTACCAGTCAGATCAATGAGATCGTGGGAGCAGATGCGAGACAGTTTTATCTCGAAATTCTTCTCTATGGAGAGAGAAACATCAGTGACAGATCTGGCCTTGATCAGACAAAGACAAGGCGAACCCGTGGAGAGGTTCATGGACCGATGGGGGACCATAGCCTCCCAATGCCAAGAGTTGCCCAGTGAGAAAGAACAGATGAAGATGTGTATGTGAGCCCTGGACCCAATGATATCATACGGGTTATCTGGGAATAGTTTTCACTCTTTCCGAGAACTGGCCACCAAAGCACACCTTGTAGAAGAAGCCGCAGCGCGGGTGAACTTCAGGGCTCGAAAGGCAAAGAAGAGAAGGAGTAAGGATTGCAGAAACGCACAATATAAACAAGGCAAAGGCATAATAGATCAGAAGCGGCCCGCCGCAGATACCAAGACGGACATGAAAACAATGCCTACCCAAGACAGAGGCAAGAGGCCTTACGTTTCTCGAGGAATAACAATAGCCAAGAGAGAAAGAGCCAATGGCCCGTATACATTCGACATGGCCGATCTGATCCCCATCATGGAGCAACTAGTGGAAGAAAATGTAATTCGCTTACCAGAACCGATTCGGCCACACGAAGTTGGGAAGGTGAATGATCCCCAGTATTGTAAATACCATCGATGTCTGAGCCACAAGACAGAAGACTGTTTTAGTCTAAAAGGAAGAATACAAGGGTTGATCAACCAAGGGGTGATCAGTATGAAATCACCAGAAGCAACAAGGAAGGAAACATCTGGGGTAGTTTCAACCTTCCCCTCAGAAGAAAACACTCGTTTGTACACCCTATTCCCTGAACCCGAAGAACCCTGGACTTTGGTCAGTAGTAGGAAGAGGCTCGATAATAGATGAAGACTCCTTAACCGCAAGAAGCAAGGGACGAGAAAGAAGAGTAGCCAGGAGAAGAGCCGATTTATCGAGGCTCAGGTACATTGTGCGATGGTATCATTCACGGAACCACCATCAGCGGGAGAGACATTACGGGCAGGTGAAGAAGAAGTCAATACCATCATCCTCCGATCCGGAAGGAAAATGCCGGAACGTGTTCGGCCAGAACCAGTCGACCCGATGAAAGAAGATGGAAACCCGGATACACCATCAATGAGGCCCCAGGGGCAGAAGTTGAAAGAGAAAGTTGTTGAAGCCACATCCAGTCGGCTGGAGCCAAGGCAAGGGGCATCGCCAGTAGCATATGATGTCGTGTCACACCTGCGAAAGGTCCCGGCTCGCTTGAGCATATACGACGCCTTATGTCTCTCAAAGGTATATAGGAAAATGTTGATCAACACGCTGCTAGACAGTGAAGTCAAAGAAGTGATGATGACAGGGATCGAAGCAGAAATGAACAATCCCGATAAATTCTGGGAAGGAAATGCACCGATTCAGCAAGCAATGCAGATAGATCACCCCTCTGTAATCACATTCTCAGAAGAAGACCGCATGATCGAGGCGACAGACCACAATCGTCCATTGATGGTTATGGGGACGATTAGAGACATGGAAGTTAAGCGATGTATGCTTGACAATGGATCCGCGGTAAACATCATGTCGTTGAAGACACTACAAAGGTTGGGTTACAGACCGTCAGCCCTGCGTCCTAGCACCATGGTCATTCAAGGGTTTAATCAAGATAGCTAGTGCACTCTGGGGGCGATCACCGTAATGCTAGAAATTGAAGAGCTAAAGATGAAAGTAATATGCCAAGTAATCGACGCAGTAACAACGTATAATCTTCTGCTAGGGAGGTCGTGGCTCCATCAGAATTGCGTCATTCCCTTAACCTATCATCAATGCTTCAAATACAATAGAGAGGGAGTTCAGTACAGAGTGGCAGCTGACCCAAAGCCGTATACAATTGCAGAATCATTCTTGGCCGATGCTCGGTACTATGACCTGGTCGACGAAAGAGAGGTCAAGAAGAAGCCCGATGTAACGTAGAAAGGGCAAGGGGCAAAACCTAGAGTCAACAAGTTTGAACAGAGAAGAAAACCTCAGTTCATCACTCAGAAAGAAACTGCAAGTCAGTCAGCCGAAGAACCTCAAGGGACTGCGAAGAAATTTTATATAATCCCGAAGCACTTACGACAACAAGGGCAATCCGTCCTAGAGATGATATCGAATCAGCACATGAGTGTGCTCAAATCTAGCTTCAACATGCCAGTACCGAAAATAGGAAGAGTTAAACCTTTTCCAAGAACTCCTAGCCAGTTCGTGGTACCACCAAGTGCAAATGCGAAAACAGAAATCAAATTTTATTCAGTACCCAATGAACCTGTGCAGTCCAATGACGAGGCCGAGAAATTATTCCGTTTACCTCAACCAATAGAAGAGGAAAGATACAGTGAAGCTAGCCGCAACATCATGAAGAATATGGGCTTCTATTACTCAGAATCAGCCTCGAATGGGAGAATGTTAGCACCGTTCGAAGAAAACACCGAAGCTTACCAAGGAAGAGAAGGGTTAGGGGCAAAGATGAAGATTAGACATGTCAACATGGTGACAATCAGTCCCACAGAAGAGGTGCAGCCACAAGAAGTAGTCGACATCATTCAACCCAGTGCCGCACCCGCACAAATAGAAGACGAGGGACAGCCCACGATAGATGAGCTTGAAGAAATAAATCTGGGAACCCCAGATGAACCTAGAAATACGTACCTGAGAAAGAATGTCCCAGGAGAAGAGAGGGAGAAATACATCCAACTGTTGAAAGAGAATAAGGACGTGTTCGCTTGGACATACTCAGAAATGTCAGGGCTCAGTCCAACAATTGCGATGCACAAGTTGGGCATCATGAAAGGAAAGAAGGCGGTCAAACAACCCCAACGACGATTCCATCCAGTCATAGTGCCCAAGATTGAAGAAGAGGTTGAAAAGTTAATCCAAGCTGGATTCATCAGAGAAGTCAAATATCCATGATGGATTTCAAATATTGTGCCGGTCAAGAAAAAGAGCGGTCAAATCCGAATCTGCGTAGACTTTCGGAACCTCAACGAAGCATGCCCTAAAGATGATTTCCCACTGCCTATCCCGGAACTACTGATTAACAGCACGACAGGATACGCAGTGATGTCCTTTATGGATGGTTACTCGGGGTATAATCAGATTCTTATGGCCCCAGAGGATGAAGAATCGACGGCCTTCCGTACGACATTAGGCATATACTGTTACCGCGTAATGCCGTTCGGGTTGAAGAACGCAAGGGCAACATATCAGCGCGCGATGCAAGTAATCTTCCAGGACATGATGCATAAGCACGTCGAATGCTACGTAGACGATCTGGTAGTGAGGTCGGCCGAGCATGAACAGCATAGAGAGTATCTACGGCAAGTGTTTCAAAGACTGAGAAAGAAAAGCCTCCGTATGAACTCGTTGAAATGCGCATTCGGGGTTTCCTCTGGCAAGTTCTTGGGGTTTGTTATCAGACACCGAGGCATAGAAATCGACCCAACAAAGATTAAGGCAATCAGGGAAATGCCACCTCCGAAGAACCCCAAAGAGATGAAAAGCTTCCAAGGCCGGGTTGCGTACTTGAGGAGATTCATCTCAAATTTTTCTGCCCTCTGTCAACCATTTTCACGCCTCAACAAGAAAGGAGTACAGTTTGAGTGGGATGATGCTTGCCAGAAAGTGTTCGACTATCTGAAAGACCTGCTTGAAAAATCTCTAGTCCTTACAGCACCAATCAAAGGGGAGCCACTGATTCTCTATATCGCAGTTGGCGAAAATTCACTAGGAGCCCTCTTAGCCCAGAAGAACGAAGAAGGAAAGGAAAGCGCACTCTATTACCTGAGCCGCACACTGGTGGGAGCCGAGTTCAACTACTCAGCGATCGAAAAAATTTGTCTGGCATTAATCTTCACCGTCAAGAAACTCAGACATTACTGTCTCTCTCACCAGATAACATTGATATCCAAAGCAGATCCTCTCAAGTTTCTCATGAACAGACCCATATTGTCTGGGCGGTTGGCCAAATGGGCCCTTCTCTTGTCAGAATTTGACATGACATACATGCCAGCTCGGGCTATCAAGGGGCAGGCAATTGCAGATTTCCTGGCGGCACATCCGGTACCAAGTGGTGAAGAAATAGAATATGACCTACCAGACGATCAGGTTATGGCGATTAATGAAGCACGCCATTGGGAGATGTATTTCAATGGTGCGGCCAGAGCGATAGGGTCAGGGGCAGGAGTTATATTCATCAGTCTGCAAGGGGACTTGTTACCCTATTCATTCACGATAGTCCCGGCATGCACCAACAACGAAGCAGAGTACCAGGCTCTTATCATCGGGTTACAATTGGCCCTGGAAATGCAAATCAAGGAAATACGTATCTATGGAGACTCTAGGCTTGTCATCGGACAACTGACGACAGAATATGAAGTTCGCAAGCCCGAGTTATCGCCATATTGCCACCAAGCGCAGTCCATGTTCGATCTGTTTCGGAACAGCAGTATCTCACATATACCAAGACAAGAGAATGTACAAGCTGATGCGCTGGCCAGTCTGGCCGTTGCTTTGGCTAACCCCGGGGGCAGCCCGCTTCAAGTAACAATTGAAGAAAGAAAAATTCTACCAACGACCGCGTTGCGTAGTGGAGAACTGAGTGCCAATCCCATTTATTGCTTCGAGATTACAGAAGAAGATGATTGGAGGAAATCATTCATCAATTATTTGAAGTACGGATTTCTACCGGAAGATCCCAAAATGTGCACACAGATCAGAAGACGTGCCAACTCATTCGTACTCCAGAATGACGTGCTTTACAAATAATCATATGAGGGAGTACTGCTGCGGTGTCTAAGCCGAGATGAAGCACATGATACACTGAGAGAAGCTCACAGAGGAGAATGTGGTGCCCACCAGGGAGGTAAGAATCTACATCACCGTGTACGACACATGGGCTACTACTGGCCCGTAATGACGAGGGATGCTATAGAATACGCCAAGAAGTGTCACCAGTGTCAAGTCCACGCAGATATCATACATTCGCCACCAGAGGAATTGCACCAGTCAGTAATGTCATGGCCTTTCGCAGCCTGGGGCATGGACGTGATCGGGCCTATTAGTCCACCATCCTCCTAGGGGCATCAGTACATCCTTGCAACAACTGATTACTTCTCCAAATGGGCTGAAGCGGTCGTCCTAAGAAATGTGAAAGCCAGACACGTCGAAGGTTTCATTCGTCACACCATACTGTACCGACATGGTATCCCTGAGAGAAGTACCACGGACAATGGAACACCTTTCAAGAATGCTACTATTGATAAGTTGTGTGCAAAGTTCAAGATCAAGCATTATTATTCATCGCCCTATTATCCTCCTGCGAATAGACTGGCCGAAGCATTCAACAAGACTATCGTGAAAATTCTAAAAAAGACAGTGGCAAAGAACAAGAAGATTGGGACAGACGATTGCCCGAAGCACTATGGGCATATCGGACTACACACAGTACGGCCACCTGAGCTACACCCTACTCACTAGTGTACGGTACGGAAGCCGTGATCCCGATGGAAATCCAAGTTGCATCGCTACGGGTCGCACTCCAGCACTCCTTAACAACTGAGCACAATGCTAAGATCAGAATGGCCGAACTCGATGATTTAGCTGAAAAGAGGCTCACCGCCCAACAAAGGCTCGAAATGTATCAAAAGCAAATTTCAGCCGCGTACAATAAGCGCGTCAGGGGCAGATCATTCAAGAAGGGTGATCTCGTGCTAATGATGAAACGTTCAGCATTGGACCGAGGACTAAAAAGTAAATTTGACCCGAAATGGGATCCCGTCTGCATCATCGATGAAGTATATTCCAATGGAGCCTATCGGGTAATAGATTGCAAAGGGCAGGGCATCAACTCATTGGTGAATGGCCGATTTTTGAAAAGATATTATACTTAACATAGGCCTATCGTTGTGCGTTGTAAACACCCCACTAGAGGGAAAGTGTAATAATGTAGACACCAAAAGAAAGGATACCATACAATGATTAAATCAAAATGTTAATCATCTACCTTGTGCTTGCACAGGTATCAGAAAAGTCAACAAGACTCAGGACACGTCGAGCATGGCACCCTATCCTTTCCAAGGCCATCAAGGATTGGGATAAGCCCTGAACCAAGACCCGTTTACGTCTTTACTCACATGAGCATAGGTTTGAGTCCTAACAGAGGGACATTCCTTTCGAAAGGGCCCAATTTATTCGCATTCAAATTCAAAAGAAATGACAAGTAGGCTAAAAACACAATATAAATTCAGAACTACAATAGTATACATATTGTTACAATATCCATTACATGTTCCAAATTACAAATAAAAAATCATTACAGCTTAACCGTCTAAAGTTCTCAAACATTGTTCTAATAGCTTAACTGCAGATTCTTTGATCGCCTTCTGTCTTGCCTCAGCCTCGGCCAAGACTTGGGCAAGGTCTGGAGTATCTTGGAGAGACTGCTTCAGCTCTGCAACCTGTGCCCTCACGGCATTACACTTGGTCTCGAGCTGGTCGATGGAGGATTGCAGACGTGCCTTTTGACCGCCGAACTTCGAAAGTTTGAGATGGACGACAGAATGTTCGGCTCGTAATCGGGCCATCTCATTTTCAATCTCCGCGAGACGTCCGATGGCCTCTTGGTATTCAGCGTCAACTAGCCTGCTAATCCTTCCGTACTGCAGCCACGTCCGCCTCATGTAACTCAAGTTTCAGAAGGAGGGACCGCAAGTGACTGCGTTTTTCTTCGACGGAAGGATCAACCTTGAGGTGCCTCGCCTCGTTCACTTGAGCCATCCCGTCCTTGAATTGGGACACGTGGCTGATTATTGAAGAGATGTCAATCCTGAGCCACGTGGTGTTGAGCTCTAATGCCTGCAGTGCCTCATTTAAGATAGACCATTCATCCCCATTCTTCAACGAATCAGCGATGTCGGACAGTAAGCTCTTCAGGAGATTCGCCTTGGTCCTTGACAGGCCTCGAAGAGATGAAAGGAATGCCTCAGGCAAGACTACAGGAACCGGGATGCTGGCAGGAGCAGTGGCTGAAAAAAGAAATGATAAACATTAGCACACTGAAGAAAGAAAAGGAGTAAAACAAAGTAATAAGGCAAGTAGTATACCAGCAGGAACTTCATCGACCGGTGCACTAGTCAAAGCAATGGGTCTTGGTGATGTTGGGACACATTTAGTCACAATTTCCGTTGCTGGTTCAGGCAATTCAGGAGAAGAAGGTACGATGATCCCAGGGGCAGTGGTGGCTTGAATTGATTCAACAGCAGGAGGTGCTTCCGTAATAGGCTCCGGTGCACTAGCAACATCAGAGGGCATAGTCTCTTGAGCAGGAGGTGCTGCCTCTTCCATAACAGTAACAGGTCCTGCCTCAGGGGTAGGGCTAGGGTTGGTTGCAGCTACAGTACTAGTAAGGTCGGCAAGGGGAGGATCTTCAGCTTGTACCCCACTATGAAGGTCCATAGGGATGGGTTCTGCGTCTGCTTCGGGAACAGATCTATCGTATATCGGCTCATTATCTTCACCTTCCCCTATGGGGCGATTCCCACTTAGGTCTACCTGTGAGCTCATCTCCCCTTCCTCCCTCGGCCCACTAACGTCATCGATCGGGATGCTGCCGGCAGTCTTGGAGAGTCGACTCCGTGCTTTTTCAGCCATGTACAGCTTCCACATATCTTTTATCTTCTTTCCTCCATCAACAACGGGAACACGAGGGGCAGTCTGCACTCGAGGCCCAGACCGCTCAAGAGACGACTCAGAATCGCTATCTCCTGGAACAGAGCATCTGGATAGACTCGTCCGACTAGCTGGGCTTTGATCATGACCGCCCCGACCACTAGTCAATGGGGTCCCTGCTACGACTCCTCCACCCTCACCATCACCCTCTCCACCCTCTCCGATAATTTCATCACCATCATCACCCCCTCCATCGTTGCCATCACCGACAGCATCGTCATTATCATCCCCACCATCACCACCACCAGCATTTTCCTCATCACCACCATCACCCGCCTCGTCAGCCTCGTCATCGTCATCGTCACCGATGTCATAACGCTCCCTCTGTCCCTCTGTCATGGGACCAACGAGTGGGGAATCCGGATTCCCTTGTAGTATGACCCTCCGGCCATAAGCGATCCACCCTTCAAGTGTATGCTCAGGCTTCTCATGATTTATTACTACATTCAGAGAGGTCACGAACTTCTGCACACCCGGAGTGGCCAATTGATGGAGCGGCTCTGACACGTAGCCCAAGCCGTCAGTAGGAGCAGGGTCGACAATCGGAGGAGAGATAAAGACAGGATCAGCTACGTGACGATTGTTCCGGACTAAGGAGTATTGGTGAGCCCACCACCT
The DNA here is from genome assembly GCA_003013855.2 of Liriodendron chinense. Classification (NCBI taxonomy): domain Eukaryota; kingdom Viridiplantae; phylum Streptophyta; class Magnoliopsida; order Magnoliales; family Magnoliaceae; genus Liriodendron; species Liriodendron chinense. The sequence continues at coordinate 4,583,572 of ML058510.1, read as the reverse complement.
CATCCACCCGTACGTAGTACCGGGAGTATACTTCGTGCCCGGAACGATGAACGAACAACCCGATCCGGTGAGCAAGAGCTGTCGCCATATCCATTTCCAGTGTATCGGTCCTGTGTCATAGGCCCACTGTTCTCTCGTAACTGGTTCGAGCGTCTCCTGGTACCCCTTGATCATAGCCAAATTGTCTGGCAAATCTGTTTGGGTAGCACGACTCTCTCCAAAACTCGGCTCCCTCCCTCAAAGGCAGTGAGCCCGGGCGGATAGATATCAGAAAGCAACACCCATAGGAACCCAGGCTCTCATCATCATCCAGCAGAACTAGGTCTTCACTATTAGTGCTTGAGAAAAGGAAGAAGTCGACGTCATCATGACGAGCTATCTTTGCCTCGATAGTCGTCAAGTTGCCGCTGTTCATCCTCCGCTTATGAAAAGCATGTAATGGGACCGACCCCCTCTGAATGAAGTCTTTGAGCTCCATGCCGTACACCTAAGGGAAATACACCCCAAGCCAACCCGAGAAGAAGTGTCATCTGCAGAAGGAGGAATTTATTCCGAAGGAAGCAGAACCCTTGTTGCTGATGACACCCCCGAAGGCCCGATATATAGAGCACAATACTACTGGGGCCAATGCATAACGATGGCCGTTAGCCAGACTCCCTGCTACGGCAAAACAGGAGACTCTCACACTATCTGCCTGCTTAGAGCTTGGGAGGGCCACACAGCATAGCCAATAGGCTAAAAATCCGGACAAGCTCGCAGGTGGAAGACAGCTTGTTCGGCTGCGGGAACTTCTTCTTCATCTTGGCCTCCAAGACCAATTTATCCCTGCGGCCTTCATCATATGACGTGTAATCCAAGCTGAAAAAGAAGGAGAAATCATCAGTAAAAGAAAGAAGATAGGATGAAATGAAAATACACCACTCGAGTTAAAGAACTCACTTCAGGCCATGACTAAAGTAAATCAGTCAGTCCTCAAAGGGCACCTTATCCTTGGAGCCCAGGAACTGCGGCAGCTCCGCCAATAACTCGTAGCAGGCTTCAGAATAAAAGCCTTCATCGACGCCCTTCTTCTTCTTGGAAAGCTCCTCATCGCTAGGAGTCCACTCATCATAGATCCGGCCGCGTATGGGGAGACCTGCTATCCGGTACAGGTCCCAGAGAGAGATACTCATTTCTCAGCAGGGCAAGTGGAATGAGTTGGTAATGGAGCTCCAGTGATTCAGAAACCCCTTGTAGGCGCACGGCTCCCGGTAGAAGTAACTTGACGTCGCCTGAATGGCCCTTAGGAGACCCACCTGTTTCAGGGTATCTTCATGCTGCTCAATTATCCGGTTGGCCCAAGCTTCATAACCGGGATGAGGGCTCAAGTGACCTCGGGTCCGGAACCAACCCGTTTGCCAAATCTCTACATCTGACAAGGGTCGGAATCTCTGACGCAGTGTCTCGTAGTAGTGGGTTGGAAATGGTAGGTGGGGATCGTGGTTTGGCTCTAAAAATATCATGTCCTTTTCCCCAAGGACAGACTGCAGTGTACCGTTCTTGGATACAGCGCAGTTGAGGAATGTCTCTGGAATGGACGTCCAGGAGTCGACGCTATAGAAAGAGTTAGCGCAGCATAGATCAGAAGGCTTGATGCTTGGGAGAGAGCGATACCGCTAAAGCTCTTGGGAAATTGGATATACTGCTTCATGTATGAGTTGAGGATCATGAGAGATGACACCGCCATTTTCACTGAAGACCAGACAACCTTCATTCTGTCTGACTTCGATCTAGCTTGTACTTGTTTAGCGCTCTTACCAGCTGTCTTCGGGCGGCCACGCTTGACAGACTGCACGGGCGCGATTGGGCTTGCCTCACCTTCTTTAGACCCAACAACGTCATCAGTCCGGAAACCTTGCAAAGGAGCATACCACGCATCCCACTCTTCTTAAGTACCCTCATCAGGAGGGGTCGGTAGGGCCTTGTCGCAAAGGATCTTCCGTTATACGCTCTTCGGAAGCGTTAGAATGTGCTCATAGAAATTGAACTTCTCTGGGGGATGGAACCACTGCGGGTTCTGGTCAGATGGCCGTGCGACCTGGAGAGAGTTGTGCTTGCGTTTGCGCGTAACCACCTTGTGACCGGAAGGGCCAGCGTTGGAAGCACCACCAGTTATGAAGATCTGCACGAGCACACCCAAAACATCAGGCAAGTACAAGTATTAGAAAGGATGCATTTAGGTATGCGCAAACTCTGAATAATTTAAGTTAAAAAGAAGCATCATACTCAGTTCAACTTGACCCAAGGGTTTCGGGTATACGGGATTCAACAAAATCCACGTATAGAAGCTTAGAGAGAAGGTTGGACCCCATCCACCCCGAAATGATGACCCAAATATCATGGGCAATGATCAGTTGAACCAGAGTATGAGCGCGTTGAGCCATGCTAAGCATACTTAATCAGGACACCAAAAACTGGGCAGTTTCTCAACCCCAGAAATCAGCGCGTGTCTGCCCTGGCACGTTCAAACATTAAAACGAAGTTTTCAGGTCCAGAAACAGTATGCGTTAGCCCTGGCGCGTCCAACAATTGGGCCAAATTAGCCAGTTCGGAAGAATATACGCGTAGGATCTAGCAAATGTAAAGATTCGCGCAATTCTACCAAGTTCAAAAGCACACACGCAGGGCTCAGCGTGTCGAAAAATTCATGTAATTTTACAAGTCCAAAAACGTGGCACGCTGACCCTAGCGCAGTCCAGAAAATATGGCAATTTCACCTTGTTCGAAATTCTGCACGCGCTGACCCTGGCGCGTCATGAAAATGCAACCCCAAGTTCCAAATGGGTTTTCCCAGACACGCGGGTACGCGCTACCCCCAGCGCATCAACAAAATGGGTTTTCCCAGACACGCGGGTACGCGCTGGGGCCAGCCCGTAGAATAAATCATGTGAATTTGCACCAAGTGAGAAAGTGAACGCGCTGATCATGACGCGTCCATAAATGATGTGTTGAACCCAGTTCATCCAATAACTCACACTAAGTCATAAATTTGTGCGCGCTGAGCATGGCGAGTCAGCTAAACATGCACGCAACACCCTGGCGCGCCCAAAAATTAAATTATCCGCCAAGTCCAATTAGAGGACGCGCTCAGGGTAGCGCGTTGAAATAATACCAACCTTCTACTATTCGAACGCACTGCGACTAATAAATGATGCGCTAGCGATAATATTTAGACGCGCTGGAGAATATACGGACGCGCTGACGAGCGGAGTCACGTAGAAACTGAAATATGAAATGACCAAAATGACCCGGACTTTCCTATTTATAGCGGGACCCGAAAATTCCGATGTGCCGCAATGGACGATCATATCCATCCTAACACATCGGAGGGGCATCTGTTGGGGTCCCAAAAGTCGGGATCCTGAAAATAAGGGATTACAAGTGAACAAACCATCACCTGACTAGATTTAGGGGCAGTGCATCAGAAAAATTCAACAAAATCACAACACGCATCAGACTTAACCAAAAATGAAAAATTGAGCCTGTGGTGGGCCCCACCATTCATCATGATAAAAAACCCTCCAAATTTGGGAGGGTTACTTCAATCATGAACAAATAAAGCCAGTGCGTCAGCATCCATCGCAAAGCGAGCCCCGCAAACCATTATTTTTACAAGATAATCACAAAAAGTACGTCGGCGCATCAGAAAATTCACCCCTAGCGCATCAAGAAATTCAGATAGTTTTTAAAAGTGAATTTCAGGACGCACTGCCCTCAGTGCATCAAGAAATTCACCCAGCGCATCAAGAAATTCAAACAGTTTTACAAAGTGAATTTCAAGACGCACTGCCCTCAGCGCATCAACAAATTCGTCCAGCGCATCCAATAATTCAGTTATTTCAGGATGCGCTAACCCTCAGCGCGTCCAATAAATCAGGAATTTTAGGACGCACTGACAGCCAGTGTGCCCTGAAAATCAACATTTAAACTAAGGCATTTTAAGACGCGCCGAGTGATTTTCTCGACGCGCCAACCCATTTTCTTGACGCACTACACGTGGCGGAATCCTATTGGCTGACTTCGGGTATAAATACCCCTCCCCTACGGATCATTTGGACGGATCCAGAAAGAGAGATCCGCGTCCCTTCGCCGGAAACCCATTTCCGATCATCGGAATCCCCTTCCGATCAACGGAATCCCTCACCGGAAACCCCATCTCCGACCACAGCAGGTCCGGCGATGAAATAACTTCAAATTGCGCAAGTATAGTAGCGCATCACGAAAATCAATCATCTTTAAAACAAAGTTATTTTCGCACTGGCCCCAGCGCATCAGAAAATACCCTCAACGGATCAAATAAATCAATATTCCAAAACTAATAATTTTAAGGACGCACTGGCTCCAGCGCATCAGAAAATACCCCAGCGCATCAATAAAATCAGTCGTTTATAAAACAAGTCATTTTTGGACGCACTGGGCCCAGCGCATCGCAAAAATAGGCCAGTGGATCAGGAAAATACATATCTTAAAACAAGTCATTTTTGGACGCACTGGCCTCAGCGCATCACAAAAATACCTCAGCGGATCGAGAAAATAGAACATTTTAACAATCATTTTTGGACGCGCTGGCCCCAGCACATCAGTAAAATCAGGCCAGCGGATCGTAAAAATCAGCACTTTGAACGTTCATTTCAGCACCTTTAAAATTTCATTTTATGATGTTTTCGAGCCCCGTTTGGGCTTATGTTGGGTATTTCGAGTGTTTCGGACGCAATGGAGCAGTCAAATAACTCATCCGGGCCACCCAATGAGCAGAATGTAAGCCTTCGGAGTCCGATCCAATCCAACGAGATGAATGAAGTAACTTCTCGAAAAGAGGGCGCCAGTGCCCAGAATCATACTGATGTATCATCATCACATGTACTATCATAATATGACCCGGATTCAGGTCCGGACTAAGCAAACGGGACTATGGCTAACATGATAAACCATATAGAGAGAGTTCTGAGCTATTACACAGAATTTGTTAAAGACTGACACTTCAAGAACAGTCGATGCCCTACCCATCCAAACGGCATCCGCTGTTGAGCTGCTCAGGTACATACAACTGCAGATCGGTCTTTCCGCGGTCACCCAGTCACAAATGATGGGCGCAGGCCCAGAGTCGCACCCCTCGGTTAAAAGCCCTAACAGTCTTAGCCCGGATCTCCGGTCAAAACATGGGACATAGACATCTGACTCGTACAAAGAAGGATCAGTTCCTTAACAAAACACAACAAATATAGGTCTCCACGACCATACAAATACAGGTCTCTGCGACCATACAAATACAGGTCTCTACGACCACACAAATACAGGTCTCTACGACCATGAACTCTGAGACCATAGTCCCCGCTGACTAGTCTTTTGCCTTTTAATCAAAGGTCATCGATCATTCGATGTAATTAAGGGCTCGTGCCAGATCACAGCCTGAAATGTACAAGATCTCGGGATCTCTGTAATAAAATTTTCATTGCGATATCTCTTCTCTTGTGTACTTTTGTGAATGCTTGTGATTATCTATAAATGTTTCTATTATTCAGAACCCCAGAACAACAACACACTAGAAAACTGCGTCCGAGCATTTTTCTAGTTCTAACACGGGTTTACGGAAAGTAGTCGTCGGACGTGGATTTTCTATGAAAGCCTTCCATAGGGAGTTCCTACATTGGCAAGTTAAGTGGGCCCCATTGTGATGTTTGTGAGAAATCCACCCCGTCCATCCATTTTTTCAGCTAATTTTAGGACATGAGACAAAAAATGAGCCGAATCTAAGACTCAAGTGGGCAAAAAATGTGAGGATTGAACGTCCATAGTTGAAATATTCATGGGGCTATAGAAGCTTTGAATCAGGCTAATATTTGTGTTTTCAGTTCATCCCAGTAAGAATGACACTATGAACAGTATGGATGGAATATAAACATCATTATGGACCTCAGAGAGGTTTCAATGGTAGGAATTTCCCTTCCCACCTTTTCCTTTAGTGTGGCCCACTTGAGTCTTGGATTCATCTCATTTTTGTTTGCATATCCTAAAATGAGCAAACAAAATGGATGGACAGGGTGGATTTCTAACAAACGCCACAGTGGTCCCCATCAGAAGAAATAATGATGTTTTTTTGGGTTAGTGCACACACCCCACTACTAGTACACCCACCCACTGTTAGTCACACCACAATGTTAGCCACCCTGTTGATGCCCAAAATTGGTCAACAGATAAGGATAGCTAAATCCAACCTTGTAATCTTTTCCTCCCTTGTCTTCCCAAGACGAAGCAAGCATGTGACACCCTAAGATCATCGACCTGCAAAGGATGAACAATAATAGGCAAAGGGGAGGTGTTGATGGTCGGCAGTAGACTCTTTGATGCTTAAGTCAGACATAGGGTAGACGGTGGTTAGGATTATGTAGAGGAGGAATAACTTACCTTATTTTGTAAAAGGATGCCCTATTTATAGGATTTAAGTAAGGTTTCGGTGTTAGAGTTGATCTAGGATATGTTACCAAAGAGTCATAAATAGGTGGGAGACTCGTCCCAGTACTAGTAGGAGAGGTTCACGACTAAGATAGAGTCGTTACCCTTATTTTGTCTATGTTTGGCAGATCTACCCTAGACTTGTCACGCGCCTTTCTGGCGATAGTCGTCCTAGTCAGTTCGGGATGTGGAGTTCGGCGACGGAGCTCCTTCCCTTCGGGTTCTTCACCTGAGCTGTGGAGTTCAGGGAATGAGGCCGATCACAACCTTTCTTAGTCCAACTCAGGACCTTAGTCGCCGCTCCTCAACCCGATAGGCGGAGCACATGTAGACAGCTACTTGACCCTCGGCATGACAGAGAATCGAGGTTATGGCATTTTCTCTGGCTTTAGATTTTGCAGATGTTGACAGGATGGCTTTAGATTTTGCAGATGTTGACAGGATTAAGCTTGGTAGTTGTCATCCTCTAGCTAAGAGGACTCGTCGATCAACTTAGCCCATTTACTTTTCTGATCAGATAAGGGGTCGAGAAACTGTACTTAGCCTCTGCCCCTGGGCTTTGGTGCTCACACGGGAGCTCCTGAATTCCCAAACATTTCTGTTTCGACGCTGTCAGTTGGATACGTAGAAAATGAAGAGTTAATGACGGGCTCAGAATTCAAAACACCATCATGATTACCCATATGTACCCATATGGTGCGACAGCCGTTTCAATACTCGGGTGAATCACATACCCTACTGTTAGTACACTCACCCCCTATTAGTCACACCACAATGTTAACCACACCCACTCTCGAAATTGATATTAAGACCTCACGTGTTGAAACGAGGTTATCTTCACTCAGTCTCTTGCTTGAGCCATGGATCTAGAGGTGAAGAAACAGTGATGATTGAACGCTTATCATTAAAATCTTCCCCAGTTGGAGCCGTAATTTTTATTTCCCATCAAATCCATTAATGAGGTTAACCCGAACCGGATAAAGGAACAGGATGAAAGGAAAATACAAAGATTAGCTTGATCTAAGACTTTTGTGGCCTAAAAAGATTTGGATCTGCTTTAGTTTTAATATATAGTCCTTAAATGAGCTGAAAAATGGATAGGCAGTGTGGATATGAAACACATTCATCAAGGTGGGCCCCACACGGTAAGGGTAACACCCATTAAGGGGGTGTTTGGTGCAACGTTGCCAAATTCATCTCTTGTTTGGAACGGCAATGGTTTCAGGTGTTGGAAGCCACGCCGAATGTAATACTGTATTGATAAGGATTCGCCCAATCCCACTTGGATTTTTCTAGATTTTCTTTTATATTCAACAAAATCGAGAGCATATTGCGTGTCACTTGTGCTCGGGCTGTGTGGAACCCACAACAATGTTTAGGACAAATCCACTCCATCCATTTGTTTTAAATTTTTATAATAGGGCAGAAGTAAAAAAATAAGTCAAATCCAAAACTTAGATGCGCCATGTAATACAAGACAATGGGAAAGGAAAGTGTACACCGTTGAAACCTTTCTAAAGCTGATCATGATGTTTATAAGCCATCCAGACCATTCATAAGGTTATTACCACTCAGATAAACTATAGCCACAAAATATCATCTTGATACAGAACTTTTGTCACCCTTAGACGTTTAATCTCCACTGTTTTGTGTGGTCTGGTCTACCTAACTTTTAGATCTACCTGATTTTTAACCTTTGATCTTATTATGGTCTTTTAAAACAGATGGATGAAGTGGATTTGCCGAGAACATCTCTGTGAGCCCCACACAGCCCAGGCACATATCCGAAGATGTCGAAGATCTTCTTACCTTCCAAACATGTCATCAGATATTTCTTCAAAATCAATCTCATCCAGTTCCACGACAATCCCCCGACAGCTCCTAATCATTACTCCAAAGCAATCTCATCCCAATTAATACCACCTAATACCACCTAATATATATATATAAAAGATTTAAAACTTTTGTGGCACATAAAAAGCTCTTAATAGTAAATCACAAATCTTTCCTATGCTACTGGTCCACCTGAATTTGGATATAATTCATTTTTGGGCTCATGCTCTAAAACTATCTGGAAAAACGGGTGGACGGTATAGATATAGAATACATACATCAAGGTGAGCCACACGGGAAGGGTTGCACCGTCTTGGGTAAGGCCGGGGCCGCACCTAATCCAATACCATAAATGAATGGCCAAAAGAGAAATTTTACGATAGCTGCGATTGGCATTTTTCGACGGTGTAAGTGAGTTCTTATTTCCGCAAGGTGGCCCCATGATTCCATAATCCCGACCGTTGGTCTGTTATGTTCCACCCTGGATGGTCAAGATGTATAATATCATCAACCAATGTTATTTTGACAATATGGCCCATGAGATGTACTCTTAACATAACGGACAGTCCGGATTAATAGTTTAATCTATCAAAGTGTCCCAATACAACTAGGAACACTATAACTCAGTGTGCCAGAGAGCACTGTATCATTTTTCTATAATTTCTCTCGCTATAATGCCGAGATATCGCCCTAGTAATCACGATACGATATGCGACCGTTCGTTTGTCGGTTGATACATACTACGAGTAATGGTGGCATTCTGGAGGACGCGGATTGCATGCGGCCCCTTTTGTTTTTTTCGGTTAGTCATGCAACCCACCAAGATTCTTACAGCCCTATGCTCTGTTATGGCGTTCACCATGAAGTATTTGTTATATCTGCACCGTCCATCTATTTTCTCAGCTCGTTTTAGTGAATGATCCCAAATATGAGGCAGAGACAAGTCTCAAGTGGACCACACCGCAGGAAAGAGTGGGGATATTGAACCCTGCTGTTGAAGCCTTCCTAGGTCCACCGTGATGTTTATTTTCAATCCAAACCGTTAATAAGGCGACTACGATCCTGGATGAAAAGAAAACATAAATATCAGATTGATCCAAAACTTATGTGGTGTTCAAGAAGTTTTTAATGGTGAGCGTTCACTTACCAGTTTTTCTTTTGTGCGTTACAATTGAGCTTTTAATCTGTCTTAGGTTTGGAATCATACCTAAAATGGGCTGTAAAAACGGATGAACGGAGTAGATATAATACACATGTTAAGGCGGACCCCACAGAGAGAGCTTAGGGCTGCAGAAATGCCTGGAGGTGGGCTGCACGCAATCCGCATCTATAAGTAGAATTGTGCGATACTCTCGGAGTGTGATGGTTAATACACAAGCCCTCGTAGATTGTACATGTGCCATATTTTGACTCAATCCAAACCGTCTAAATTATGGGACCCAATATATATAGATAGGATATATGATAAAACTATCATTGATTTGACAATTGTATCCTCTAATTAGTTGGAATTTGTATGTTGAATTCAGATCATTTGTTTGGTGTACACCAATCGACCAGTTAGGAGATCCAGCCATTGGGATTTTTTTATTTGATGATCAATCTAAAATGGGACCCACTTTCGTATTGGGCTGTTTAAGTTAATCTAAATAATTCCATTGTTTGCAATTTCTCAGTGGACGTGTATAGATTATCACACTCGGTCAGAGTATGAAAAGAGTTTCTCCTATTATGGAGAGAGCGGATTGCCTGTGACCCCGGGCACAGAGATATCTCTGTGCCCGGAGCTGTGTGGGACCCATAAAGATATCCATTACAAATCCACTCCGTTCATATGTTTTGAAAGACCACAATAGTGCAGGATTATAAAAATCACACAGATCCAATACTCAGGTGGGCCATACCAAACGAATGCTTGGGTATTGAACACTTAGCGGTGACAAAAGTTTTGCATCATGATGATATTTTTTTCTACAGTTTATCTTAGTGTTAATAATTTTTTTGAACGGTTTGGATGGCATATAAACATCACGGTCAGTTCCAGAAAGGTTTCAATGGTGGACGTTGGTGTTCCCACTGTTTTGTTGGTGTGGCCCACCTGAGGTTTGGATCTACGTGATTTTTCGAATCCCATCCTATAGTGGTCTTTCAAAATATATGGACGGAGTGGATTTGTAATGGACATCTCTATGGGCCCCACACAGCTCCGGGCACAGAGATATCTCTGTGCCCGGGGTCACAGGCAATCCGCTCTCTATTATGGAATAAAGAAATGGGCACAAAAGCGATTGCATGAACGCCCATTTTCACGGGACCGGAATCGTTTACAAAGCCTGTTTTATCGCAGCGCTTGAAACACCCAAGTATGTGGGGAGGTATACCACGTTTTATATACAAAATCCACTCCGTCCATCAGGTTCCATCCTTTATTATAGGATCAAAAGAGAAAAAATGAGTATTATCTACCACTCTGGTGGGTCACACCAAAGGGAAAAATAACAATGGGCTGTCAAGCATAGGTTTTTGTGTGGAGCTACCATAATGTATGTCTTTCATCAAACCCGTTAATCAGGTGTAAATCATCATGGTGAAGTTAAAATAAAAAAATCATCCTGACCCAAATAACAGGCAGGCTATAAAGTCAGAACTTAGAGGTTTTAATAGGATTTTTAGATTGTTTACATGGGTGTGGCCCAGAAGAGATATTTTATGTAGAATATATTTGGATTTACGGTTAAAATAATTTTTTAAACATGATGGACGGATTTTATTTATACATAATATATGGTGAACTGAAGAGAGCTTGGGTGCTTTACACTGCTGCGTAAAACAGGTGTATAGACAGTTCCGGAAATCTTTCACGGGTGTGAAAGCGTGTGAAATGGGGAGTTCCATCTCATCAGCTTCGGTTTTCCCAGCGACCCACTTCCCTCTCTCTCTCTCTCTCTCTCTCTCTCTCTCTCTCTTATATATACTTGCACATTGGATATTGAGAATTCAATTTGAAGGGAGATTGGTTTCCTTTCCTCTCTCTCTCTCTCTCTCTCTGCCTGTCTCTCTCTATGATGAAGGGAGTCTTTGCTTTGGTTGTGGCTGCTTTGGGACTCCTAAGCTGTTTTAGAGTGAGTGAGGGGATTAATAGGAGAGATTTCCCAAATGGGTTTGTTTTTGGAACAGCTTCTGCAGCTTACCAGGTGGGCCCCACTCTCTCTCTCTCTCTCTCTCTCTCTCTCTCACACACACACACATGGTATTGGTTGGTTAGAGATATTTGAGAAATTCTTAGAAATTGAACGGTTTGTTGTGTTCTGGAGAGAATCTTTATCATTTCTTGTTGATCGAGACCATTGGTATGATGGGTCCATATGGTATTGGCTGGTTAGAGATATTTGAGAAATTCTTTGAAATTTAACGGTTTGTTGTGTTCTGGAGAGAATCTTTATCATTTCTTGTTGATCGAGACCGTTGGTATGATGGGTCCATATCATCTCCTCCAATGCTTTTTACACACTTTTTTCAACGGCCCACAAACAGATGGTTAAGGATCAAAAGGTTATAACCTTTCAATCTTGGAATAGCCCATCAGATCAATTGTCTGGTTCACTAAACAAGAAGGCACGTGCCTAAACAATTTCAGCGGTCGAGATTGCATACTCTCCACTTTTGCTTTTCATTATTTGTTGGATAGAAATGCTAAGGAGGCTCGCCCACGCTGTCATACCTTCTGCCCCATGATTCAGACCGTTCACTTGAAGAAAACCATCACTGATCAGAGGTTCCATCGTCCATTCCAAATCTGAAGTGTGACTAACAGTGCGGATGTGTATGCTAATATATATATATATATATATATATATATATATATATATATATATATATATATATATATATATAAAATGGAAAATAGAATTTGATTTCTATGAAAAGTATATCTTAAAAAAATGAGAATGGGCATGAATCATATGTAAACGTTACTCAAGTGGGCCACCGTGTAGAAGTAACTTAAATTTTTTCTATTTTATTTTTTCAATCACAGAAATATACCACATGAGCATTCAAACTCGTACCTTAATGTTGAAATGCATGGTTTGCTTTACTGAAAAAAACACATTTTATACACAACGGAGCCATAGGTTGGAACCCATTTTTTGTTGAAACCTATTCTAAATCTTAGACAACAATCTATGTGGGGTCCATCTTATTGTGTGTGTGCCATCCAACCTGCATATCAATTGAGCCCACTATGATAATGAGATGCTTAAAATAAATTTATAAAATCATTAGGTGGGCCACACTATGGAAAACAATGGAAATATGTTAGGAACCCAAGGGTTTAATAGCTTAGTTTGACGTGTCCCATCAATCTTGAAGCTTTTGGCAGATTGGTTAGGTTCTTAATAATTAATAATTAGTATGGGAGCCAACATAACATCTTATGTTCCATCTGCTTTTGGCATTTCAAATAAATAAGTTACTTTTTTTTAATTTAGTTTGTCAATCATTATTATTAAAGTAACTTATCTGATAAGTTTAAAAAAAAAAAAAATCAAAATCAAAATCCGTTGAAGAGAAGCTTCCAACTATAAACGGTCACCATTTAAAACTTGTAAGGGAGTAGAAGCTCCCTAAAATGCCTGTGGTAGGTTGGGAAAGGAACTGGTGCAACGGCATCCATGACTCCTGAGAGAAGTACATGGATGGGGATTGCTTGTTTTCTGCCTAATTAAAAATGGCTCTTTTCTAGTCATTGCGTGCAGACTGAAAATCCATCCATACCGTCCATTGGATCAAATGTCTCCTTGTTTGAAATATTAGCCGTCTAATTAATGATCCGCTTACCAATTACTAAAACTAACAATAGCCGATGGTTGAAATCATCATTGGTCATATGATGCATGCATGTATGTCCATCTAGACCGTCCAAAATTATGACCACGTAGACCGTCCAAAATTATGACCACCATGTGAAATATGAAGGGAGCAACCTCACACTGTTTGGTTTATCCTCACCATGTGATTCCTTCCGCTGACTTTTGATATACACGGTCTTGGGTGGGTAATTCGCCTATTGCCACGTGTACGGTGTACATAGTCTAGCCCATCCAATTAGTGCGTCTTCTAGTTCTAGTAGTGGCCATTGTATAGTGGGCCTCTGGGAACTGGTTAGATGATTTTATCACATTACACAAGGAGCTGATCCAATAGGTCTAGAGGAATACAGGAGGTATAATTCCTCCATGTCATTACCTCATACATAGCATACCTAGACGAGATCTGAACCGTTAATTCAGTACGCTCTACAGTAAAGTGGCCCTAGATGAAGACAATCCAACCAGACAAGAGCAACAACATTAAAATGGATGATGGATGGTCTGGATCTAAAGAAACCAAGTTCGTAGGATGGCCACATGAGGTCTATCTATCAGAATTTCAAGTAAAACCGAGTAAAAAAAAATATATAAATAAATCCAATGTATGTAATGTTAAAAACTAAACATATTTTTTACTTTTTTTATTGTCTGACAAACATACTTATCTCCTTAAGTAAGTAAGAGCCTTGTATCTACATAAGCATCTTATATAAAGTAACTTAGTATCAAACAGGTCCTTGATAGTTTATGAGGAGGATGGATCACTTATTTTTTAAAAGTCCAACTTCCATGGTGGGGCAACCCTCATGGATGGTTGTATAATTTACAAAATCATTATGGGGCCCACAAACACAGTCATAGATTTAGTTTTCTCCGCACAAAAGTCATGCAAGATCTTCCTTAATTAATATTGCATTAATATTGCATTGGATGTTATTTTAATTACTATTTCCATCACTTTGGAACTTGTAATCTACCATAAGTGTCCACCAGACACAATCAAAACCATCCACAAGGTGGGGCTCACCTTGAGGATGCACTGGTCTAAATATCAGCTTAAGCAATTATGAAGTGGAAAGAGAATTTTATAAACAAATGGAGAGATATGAAGACCTGGTTGGATATTTTCACATCAACCGTCCATCAATTGATTGGTTTGATAATCAAATCCTTTTGATGTATTGTTTATACTCCACCCAAGTTGTGGCCCACATTTCACTACAAGAAAGTGGCCCACATTTGAGTAACTTATACGTTACGTACACAATTTTATTTTTATTTTTTGGTACTAAGCATCACACTCTGCCAGAGTATCACTTTTTTTTTAATCTTTGAAAGGACGTACACTGCACCGCATGTTTTGGGAGTGGATTGTATAATGACTAAACTCTATGGGGCCTACTGTGGATATATGTGTTTTATCTACACCGTCCATCTGTTTTTCCATCTCATTTTAGGACACCAGACAAAAATCGAAGCATATCCAAAGCTAAATTGCGCCATACCACAGGAAACAGTGGGGATAATGACTTCCACCGTTGAAAACTTTCTAGGGCCCACAGTGATATTTATTTTTCTTCCAACCTATTGATAAGGTCACACAAACCTGGATGAAGGAAAAACACAAATATCAGCTTGATCCAAAACTTCTGTGATCTCCAAGAACTTTCCAATGGTAGGTGTTCAATTCACACTGGTTCACTTGAGCTTTGGATATTCTTCAATTTTTGTCTCATGCCTCAAACAGAGCTGATAAAACGGATGGATGGCATGGATGAGACACATACATCACGATGGCCCCCCCAGAGTTTATTCAGTAGGCAATCCACTCCCTCATATTTTGGATGCGAATTGCCTCCCCCCGGCCAACATGAAGTTCCTGTAAAGCACAAGTCATGTGGGGCCATTATGATGCCAGTGAGATATCCATTCCGTCCATCTGTTTCAGAATCTCAATTCAAGTGGGTCCCACATCAGTAAAATAATGAGAATGGAAATCCACACCCATGAAACCTTTCATATAAGCCATCCAAACCGTTCATAAGGTTATTCCCACTGGGATGAACTGAAAACACAAATGTTAGCATGATCTGAAATTTTTGTGGCCCAAAGTGAGCGTTTAATCCCCACCGTGTCTTGTCGTGCGGCCCACTTACGTTCTGGATCTGTCTAATTTGGGTTGCTGTCCTATTGGGAGTGTCCGAACCTGATGGATAGAGTGGTTTTTTCATGGACATAACGGTGGGCCCTACATAGCTTCCGTCAGCACGAACTTCCTGTTCCCAAGGGCCATAGGCAATTGGCGTCGTCGTATTTTACAAACAATCTCTGTCGTTGGCTTTTGTCGGTTTCTACCGTAAATGATCATGTACGTCCAAATCCAAATGGACGTATGTGAGTTGTCATGCATTGGAGTACTTTCGTTGGGACCCACGTCCATTTGTTCATGGAATATTTACAGCACAGAAATACAAAAACTAGGGTTGAAATGCTAGGTCTACACCACGTGGGTTTTTAATTCAGATAAATGGTGGCCATGGTTTTGTAATCCAGACCATTAATCTTCTGCTTCAAACTCAGGATGGACGATGGTACATGCTCAAATATCTCTAGCCTGTCGGCTGATGGTCTAAGATTGGTCCACATTCACATTAATGGTTGGGATCTTCTAATGTTGTATGGACATGGTCCACTAGGTTTGATACGCGAAAATCCATTGCCAGCTCTAGGTGGGCCACGTCCTGATCCATCCCTTCAATAAATGCCACCTAAGATTTCAAGAATGGAGAAACGGGCAGAAATCTAATAGTATTCTGCCATAGGCTCGAACCCCAATGTCTTCCCATGATTTTTGTATGCATGGCCGACCTCATGTGTGGATTAATTAACCTAATGTAGATGATCTTCATGATGGGTTTACCTTTTTTAACGGTTCAGATGTTTCACGGATATGTGACAATAGGCTGTATGCCAGATGGACGGTTCACATTTCTTGTGACTGAGCATTTGTATTTCTTTTCTTTGTATTGTACAGTACGAAGGAGCGGTAAAAGAGAATGGAAGGGGAAGTACCGTTTGGGACAGTTTTGCCCATTCCTTCGGTAAGTCATTACTTCGAGTTCGCAGCCCTTTTGCTTCTGCCGAGGTGTGTCTTGGGCAATGGTCCATCCAAAGTGTAATGGAACATATCAACGGCCTGGATTACTCAACCGTGGGCCTATCCTGTCGTAATTGAAAAGCCAAGTATAGCGTATTAGACCTGTGGTCGAGGATCATTCTAGCGGTCCATATTGGTGATCTGATGTGGCACACAATGAATGGACCATGGCCTGTGGACAATCCAAGCCCTTTAATCAGTGATCTCCAAATGGATGGTTAGTGATACATCCACAGATGTGGCCCACCAAATCAACGGTATGGATAAATGAACCATTGGTCCCACTGAGGAGGACTGAAGTACTAGTCATTTAGGCTCAGATCATAAGTGGCGTTGGTTAAACACCATGGGCCACGTGGCATGTTAGCAACCGTCTGATTGAAATTTCTTGTGCAGGAAAGGTGATTGATTTTAGTAATGCTGATGTGGCCGTTGATCAGTACCATCGTTACACGGTAAGCCTTCATTTGCCTTTACTCAAAAGGATGCATTGGGTCTTGAGTGGGCCCATTGGTTTGAACGGGCCCTACTGCTCTGGGTCGAATATCTTGCAGATCTAACGGTCCTAAGCCCTCAAGACGTGGCCTAGAAAATGATCACATGGGTGCTAACGCATTTTAATTACCATATATTTCAGCTGTGTCGGCTCACCAGTGATGTCTATGTTGAATCCAAGCCGTTCATCGGGTGAGAATCCTCATGGGCGCTATATATATTCGAGAATCGCCCCTATCAAAAATCAAGTGGGACACACTACAAGGAGTGATGTACAATCATGCGTACAGCCTATGTATTCAGTTTATGTGGCCCACCTAAATTTTGGAATATTCTGAATTTCGAATGGTCCTTTAGTCCTGGTGGGACCCACCTGATGACTGGTTTGGATGACGTATTTTAAACAACACAGCTGGACCCAAAATTCCATCTGGAAGCGTGAATGGTGGGCATCCCCCCAATTCATATTCCCTTTGGCGTGGCCCACCTAAGTTATTGACGGTTGGGATGGCACTTGCACATTACGTTGGGCCCCACACAGTTCCAACGTGTGGAGATCAGCATGCATTCCGGCGCATGTGATCATTCCATTGTACAATACTTTGAACAGTATACAATAATTTTAAATTCTGACAAATGGGCCTCTTGTTTGGTAATCCTGACCATTGAAATACCATGACATTTTTTAGTTGAACGGTGGACTTTTGCTGTACCATTTCTCTTTTTAACCGTCTATCTGCAGGCCACTAGTATGAAAGGTCAGGATTATTCTATCTAGGATATTTTCGACTAGATAGCCCATCCACAGTAGAAAACAACAGTCCAATGGTCTGGATTGCCAAACCATGGCCCCCATACGGTGCAAATATGTGGGCCAGGTATCATAGAGATGGACTGAAGTATTATATATAACTCGGATGTTCTGTAACAGGAAGATATACAGCTGATGGCAGACATGGGAATGGATGCTATCGATTTTCCATTGCTTGGTCTCGAATTTTTCCGAGTAAGAACTCAATTTACCTATATGCCCTTCTGATAAGTTAAAATTACATACTTGCCATTCTTTTATTTTTTTTAATTTTTAATTTTAATATAATATTTTCTTTATTGCTATTTTAGATGGCACTGGACAGATCAACCAGGCAGGAGTGGACCACTACAACAATCTCATTAATGCTTTAATTGCCAAAGGTTTAAAAAATCTCATAGGGACAAAATGGTCATTTCCTATAATATTTTTTCTTATTTTATTTTATTTTTTTTATTTTTTTCCAGGAATCCAACCGTATGTGACCCTTTATCATTGGGACCTTCCTCAAGCCCTTCAGGACAAATACAATGGATGGGTCGACCCCCAAATCATGTAATGCTTTCTACCTATTTTGTGGGCTTTCTACCTATTTTGTGGGCCACTGATCAGATTATAGGACACCCAAATCATGTAATGCTTTCTACCTATTTTGTGGGCCACTGATCAGATTATAGGACAATCTGGTCAGAACCCAAGTGGGACCCATTAGGTGAACTAAAAGTCCCAGAAGAGTTTCCTAATACTCTCATTTCTAATCAAGGGCCATCCAAATTGTGGGCCACATTGTGGATGTAACATAGCCAAATCCCACCCCATTAGATTCCTAAGATTATCTTAGCTTTACACTGACCAAGATGCTGCCTGTAAACTGTTGTCAGTGAAATGACAAAAATGGCCTTCATCTTTTGTAGAAAGGACTTCGCGAACTATGCCGATACATGCTTTCAGAAATTTGGCGACCGGGTGAAGCACTGGATTACCTTCAATGAGCCACACACATTCGCCATCCAAGGGTATGATGTCGGGCTTCAAGCTCCAGGCCGCTGCTCGATTCTACTTCGCCTTTTCTGCAGTGCATGGAAATTCTGCGACAGGAGCCTTATTTGGTTGGCCACCACGTTCTCCTTTCTCATGGCACCGTCGCCAATATTTACCGGACAAAATACAAGGTATGGTATTTTCCAATGCTTAACGTTTCATCCATGATAGGGTGTGTTTGGATGTGCCTCGAATTGCAATTTAGCCACATTCATACTAATATATACAGCTTTTAAAGATTTTTACTCATTAGAGCATAAAAAGACATTTTTTGGGTGCGTTTGGATTGCAAGTTACTTTTCATTAGTTTACTTGTACCTCAATTAACTCATCTTGGTTTCTACGCATAAGTATCACGTTACTATTTACCCTCAAGTTTATTTGGTCCATTCTTAATATCTATTGTCCGTAGTGCTGAGCTAACTTTTGATGTGGGTTGTTCATTATGTTAGACCTTAGCATGTCTTCAATGTGAATTATCTATTATGTAAGGCCCATCTTCAATGTAGACCATCTATCTTATGAGGCCCACCTCTAA
Organism: Liriodendron chinense; assembly: GCA_003013855.2. NCBI lineage: Eukaryota > Viridiplantae > Streptophyta > Magnoliopsida > Magnoliales > Magnoliaceae > Liriodendron > Liriodendron chinense. The sequence goes on along the minus strand of ML058510.1, from coordinate 4,564,334 downwards.
TGTGGGTTATCCATCATGCGGTCATCCATTTTTCAAGGCCCGCCTTTAATGTGTATTGTTCATCATATGTTGCCCAACTTCAAAGTGGGTCATAGATTATACATGCCATATTCAATGTTGGACATTTATTATTAAGGGCTGAACTTTGATGTGGACCATCTATTACGTGGCCCACATTAATATGGGTCGTCCATCATATGGGGCTTACCTTTAATATAGACCGTCCATCATGTGGATTGCCACATCATTTGGGGACTACTTTGATATGGATATTTCATCATAGGAGAGCTTAGAGAGATGCCTTTCATTGTGTAGCCTATAGAAACCGTTCGGTCTCATGTGGAGTCAAGACTATAAAATTGAGTGATGAATCAACCGATCTTGTCCGAGTCACTCAAGTGATTCTTCTACATGAGTTGCGGTGTCCAACCAGATTAGGTCCTATCGAGTCTGAGTTGACTCGGACATGTCGTGCAGGACTCATCTGAGTCTTAAAGACCATGGTATTTATGGATGTGCATGTGTGATACTTACGTGTGCCTGACCTCAATGAATGTCTATTAATTTGCAGGCAATACAGAAAGGGACGGTTGGGATATCGCTTGATGTTATGTGGTACGAGCCAATGACCAACACACCTGCGGACATAGATGCAGCACAGAGAGCTCAAGACTTCCAATTTGGATGGTAAAATCTTATTTTCCAAATTACAATCTTATTTATAGAGTTTTGGTAATTCCACACGCGTGTGCAGCCAAAAGTGCTAATATGGGGCACGTGTGCAAGATCTAAGCCTTCCATTTGGTTGGGAACACTTCTCAGATCTTCTACCTCACAAGTCAGGTAGTTTTACTAAGGTGGGCCCACAATGCACAGAGTCAACTGAGGGTGACAATTAGTCTTTCAATCATATATTTTTATGTTATGTTGTGGCCCACCTGGATTGTGAAATGGCGTGATTTTCAAGCAAGAATATCTAAAGAATGTAGACCACCTGATGAAGGGCTTAGATCTCACACACGCTTCCATATTGGCAAGTGTGCCTGCATGAGGATGGGCATTAGGGCTGTCAACAGGCTCGCCAGGACCAAGCAAAGTCCAAAATTTTGATGGTGTCCACCTGATTGGCCCATAAATCATAATCCAGACCGTTCATTGATGATGATTCCACCTTGAATGTTTGCTTCTCTGAAGATCTTAACCATTCATCCATAAAAAAAAAAGATACAGCTGGTATTGAGGAAGGGATCAAAGAATGGATGAATAGGATCTTCCAATCTGGATCAGTGGGACCCATCAAATAAATTATATGGATCACCCAATACACACTAGGATCAACATGCCACTATACACTGATGAATTAGGACTTTACAATACACTCAAGTAAAAGTCTCTAAACTGATAGGGCTGTTAATGGTCTGGGCCTGGGCCTAACAAATGAATTATTTTGAATGGGCCCATCCTAAAATGTTGAAAATCTGGGCTTAAGACAACCCTAGGCCGGCCCATTGACAGCCCTATTCTACGGTTAGGATTTTCCCCATCGACGGAAACGGAACATCGATGGAGGTCCACCCAGATCATGGACACCAAGAGTGGGCCGTACGCACGATGGACTATAAACATGTCCACTTGCACTATTTCCATTTTAAAAAAAAAAATCTGATCAGAGCTAATGCTGTTTCACCTCTCATGCCATTAAACAAAGCACAGGTTTATGGATCCATTGTTCTTCGGAGATTATCCCAGCTCGATGAAAAATAGAGTGGGGAATCGACTGCCGAGATTCTCCACAGCTGAGGCCACTCTGGTTAAGGGCTCATTAGATTTTGTTGGCGTGAATCACTACACAACGTATTATGCAATGCAGAATTCAACTAACATAATTGGCGTTTTACTCAACGATACGCTTGCAGATTCCGGCACCGTCACCCTTCGTAAGATACCACCATTAATCTCAACATTCGTTTATCTCCGTTGTTTGACGTAATGCATGATCTTCCGGCCACAGGGCTACTATGGCTATCAATGGCTGGAATGGTCTGTTGGGTGTCAGTCCTGGCCCGCTTTGGGTAAGACTCGGGCTGAATATTGGACCACAGTCTTAACATGGAGCCCATTATTAATGGGGCCGGTCTGAGTTTGGCCCATTTGTTTGTAAGCGCATTTTTGTAATATTGATTGCATGGTATGGCATGCTAAATGAATAGCCAGATCTTGCATAACCATCATGGGTCGGGATCGGACCTGTTTCGATTGGCCCATCGCGGACTGGGTTTAATCTGTAGGCCGGCCTTGGACAGACCTTAACCCGGCCCATCAACAGCACTAGGGACCACCCTGATTGATTTTGCATACACACATTTTTCATTTTGAGAATTGAGGTAGTACAAATGTGGACCCCATCTCTATTCCCAAAATGGAAAATGGGTTTGTATGCAAATCAATACAATGGGGTGTAGATATCAGAACAGTGTCTTTTGGCTCTTAAAAATGGTTTTTCTTTCTCAGCTAAGTACCAACATTTTTTCTTACTGTTTTGCAGCATTCAAAGGTGTAAATGCTATTGGAGACAGGGTACTACACATGCATCTATTTGCATCATAACATGCTTGAGTTTTTTTTTTTTTTATACTCAGGCAGTGTATGATGCTTGATACGCAGGAGCTCAGAAATTGTACATGTGCCATGCATTAACTCAAATTAAACTGACTAAATTGTGGAATCGACTGTTGCTATGTCACGGTCGAAAAAATCAGATTGCTTGAACCATTCTAACCTCTGATTTGTGGACATTTACTTGTCGAAATAGGACCGTTGGATGTTTTTCATTCTGAACTGTCCAATATATGTCCACCAATCCGATGGTCGGATAATGGAATACGCCCTAGTTTTCATTCAAGATATTCCTAAGCCGGGAAACATGATTTGGACAGTTTAATTTGACTGACTTGCATGTCTCGTATGCCCATTTCTAAGTAATTTTTAAATGCCTGTGTATCATCCATCACACTCTACCAGAGTATCAAAGTTTTTCTCTTATAACACATGGCACACCTTTCATCTGGTGGGCCCCATCATAGGATTGGCTACCCCTAATATCTCCCTTATCAAGTGATCCTAACCATCCAATGGGTGAGCCGAGAATGGACAAGTACAACCAATTATCTACATTTACATTGCGTTTGGCTCAGACCATGAGAAACATAGTTTTGGATTTTTGGGATTTCTCTCTTGGTTTACCTTCCAAAAATCATGAAGAGCTCCTTCTTTTATATGTAGCTATTTCAAGATTTATTAAAACTCAATTGAAAGTAGAAATTCCAAAATCACAAATTATTTTTCTCTACTCCTGAAATGGCCTTACCATGGACCCAATTATTCGATGGGCGAGAATTTCAGTTTATCAAATGACTTGGATCGAGCCGTGTGATCTCCTCAAGAATGCATGTTCTATGATTATATTTTCTTCAATGCAATTTAATTGGATCGTGTTTGAATTTCAGGCATCTTCGATATGGTTGTACATTGTACCTCGAGGGATTAGAAGCTTAATGAATTACATCAAGAACAAGTATGGAAATCCACCGGTCTTCATCACAGAAAATGGTAATCTACGGCTTTCCATGTGAAAATATACTCGATCTTGCATTTCATTTGGCCCCAAGAAAATAATTCACCATTTTGAGATTCTACTCTTAGTAGGATTTCCAAAAATCCCAAAACAAAATAATTGTAGATATGGGGCCGCTCCCTTCCAAAACAACACAACGATTGGGTATTGTTTCAACTAGGGTTAGGCAATTAGTTAACCATGGACATAATGTCACATTATCTAGAGCCTCGCTCAAAAATAAGAAGAAGAAAAATGTGTCTAGGGCTTTATGGATACTAGTAATTAGTTAAATCCAATGCTTGTTTTAGTCTCTATTTTTTGTCAAGGAGTGAAATAGAACATGAAATCCTGAGCTCTCAAGCAGTGGGAGGAGAAATTTATGACCTCGTGCCTGTTGAAGAATGAGCCAACAACTCAAAGGCGGGTTGATTAATGGAACCTACCAGAGCCATAGCTACTATATTTATGGACCCGAACTTGGGTGATCCATCCATGATTAGTAGGGCTGTAAATGGGTCAGTGGACCCGATGGGGTACCCGGACCCAACCCATTTAGACCCGACCCAGACCCGACCCATTTGTTAAATGGTACGGGTCTGGGTCCAAGAATAGACCCATTTGTTAAACGGGTTTGGGTCTGGTTTCCTTTATATTAGGCCCGACCCGACCCGACCCAAACCCATTTAGTAAGTGGGCGGGTTTGGTCTATGTTACAAGGGACCCGTCTAGCCCAGACCCGTCCAAACCCGGTTTTAAGCCTTGTAAAATGCTTGCATACTTGATCCAAACCCGGACCCATTAGACCCGGCCCATTTATAAATGGGTCTGGGTGGATCTCCCTCTACCAGACCCGGACCCATTTATAAATGGGTCTGATGGGCTGACTCGGACCCGACCCGGACCCGCCCATTTAGTAAAAGGGTCTGGGTCTAAAATTTGGACCCAGACCCGTTTAGTAAATGGGCGGGTCTGGTTTTGGCTAAACCCGCCCCGAACCCGACCATTTACAGCCCTAATGATTAGGATGAAGCTTGGGTGAAATTAATTGGGGAACTCTATTTCGTGATTATTGGATATTCTATCAAGCATGATAATTCCAAAATCACAAGCGTTTTTATCCGCTCTTAAAATGGTCATGATCATGAGCTAAACTTAGACTAAACAAATTTACAATTTACTTTCAGAATCATATTACTTAATAAATTTACAATTTCAGTTTCTGATTTGCATGAGCCATTATCATAAGTTTGAAAGGTGGGGATCATTTGTTTGGTTTTGCAGGGATGGATGATTCAAACAACCCACTTATTTCAATCAAGGATGCTTTAAAGGATGAGAAGAGGATCAAATACCATAATGACTATCTTTCAAACTTGTCAGCTTCTATCAGGTAATCTTCTAAAGTTTTGTTTTGATTGTGGCTAGAAAAATGGCAAACTAGCTATATCTCAACTCGAGGTTGCATCAGGTTGAGTTGACTCAGAAAGTTTGAAAAAAAAAAAAAAAAACCTCATCTGAGTCAACTCGATGAGTCACACAGGTCCCATTCCAAGTCTTAAAGCCATGCTTGGTAGTGGCTTGTAAGGAATTTTGTGAGAAGAAGCTGACATCCCTTCATTTTCATTTTCATGAATGCAGGAACGACGGTTGTGATGTGAGAGGGTATTTTGTGTGGTCCCTTTTAGATAATTGGGAGTGGGCCGCTGGATACACTTCCAGATTTGGACTCTATTTCGTGGACTACAAGGACAAGCTTAAGAGATACCCAAAGGATTCTGTTCAATGGTTCAAAAATGTACTTAATTCTACTGCTTGAATTTCTAAGATATTGATGTAAGCATGTAAAACCATATGCATGTTTCATTCCCTTTTCAACGGTCATTATTGTTCGTGCATGTGTACATTATATACACGTGCACACATGTTACCAATAAAAGGTCCCTTGTATTAATTCCAATTAATGGTATAGCCTAAAAAAATGGTTGCTTGAGATTCTCCCATTGTTTAGCCTTCAGCTCAAAATTTAGCCTGGTGTAAGACTTTGGTGGACCACATCAAAGGAAAATAAAACATGGAATTCATTTCTTTCACCCTCCATTATTAAAGCAAACCTAAAGCCATCATGGACACACATCTTCATCACTCACACATGAACACAAGCATACTTGTGTTTCTTTAAAACTGCTTGCCCTCATAGGTCTGCCCCAATTGCCAGTTAGCCGGTGCAACGCCGTCGGACTCCACCATCCGGCCATCGCTAGCGGTCACCTGGAATGACAATGTTTGCCCTTGCAACTGAGTCATGATCTGCCAGTTTTGGCCCCAGTTCCTCGACATCTGTAACCAATCCGTGTTCGATCCCTTAATCCGGACGTTCGTAACGTCACCGGCGTCTGCAACATTGTACACTAGCACAAGTATCCACCATGGGTTGCCCTTGATCTCAAACTTCATGCCACCGATCTTGATACATGGGACGCGGCGGAATTGGACAGGTACGATGCCGGCCCGGTACTGTGCGATTTTCAGGAACATGGGCATGGACAGGTCGAAGTGCTTCTGTGGGGGATTGCACCAGTTACCCGTAGGCTTGGAGTAATTTGGTGGGCAGAAGTTTGTAGCGGTCACTATGACTGAACCAGGCAAGCACCATTTCGGGTCGTCCACACACATGACCTCGAAGCATGCACCACATGTTGCGCCGCCGTTGAAGAGGGCCGTGCTGAGGGCTGTCGTTGCGAGGCCATATCCTTGCTTGAACAGATCACCATAGCCACATGCACCCTCTACGTACACAGAAGATCATTTTTCGTAGTAGATAAATAACTCAAGTTTACAGATAAATAAAGATATCTTTACACTTGAAGATGATATCTTATGATCACAAGCATTCAAATGTATGGTCTACTTGTGTGGGCCACACCGTGATTTGTAAGTGCCATCCAACGGACCTATGTTAGGCCTAGATCCCAAAATCCAGCTGATCCATAACTCAGGTGGACGGGACATTGTGGAGGAAGAAGCCCATCATAGAAACTTCTAGATGGAATGTAGTGTCCACCGTGATTTGTATATGTCATCCAACCCATTCATCAGGTGTGCCCCACTGGAATTATGGGACCTCCAAAAACTCGTGCCGTGCGAAAATTCAAGTTGGGCACACCACGTGAATATATGGATTTTAGGTGTAAATGTATGCTGCTCCCTATGGTGTGGGACGTGGATTGGCTAGTGACCCCAACACCAGCCCGGGGCTGGTGTCAAAGCTATGTGGGCCCTACCATGATGTATGTGTTTTATCCAAGCTGTCCATCCATTTTCCACCTCCTTTTAGGTAGAGGTGGGCACAAACCAAGCCAGCTTGAAAGCTCGGCTCAGATTGGTTCGAAAAAGCTCAGCGTGGATTGGTTCGAGTGGAAGTTCAAACCAAACCAAGCCTCTAGTTAAGCTTGTTTGATAAAAACAAACCAAGCTCAAACTCGGGCAGTACCAGCTCAGCTCAGCTCGAAGCTCAATTTGATTCACCTCGGTTTGATTCGGCTCGAAGCATACTATTTCCTGCAGTGTGATCCACTTGAGCTTTGGATATGATCCCATTTTGGGATCATGTCCTAAAATGGTATGTAAAACAGGTGGACAGCATGGATAATACATATACATGATGACATAGATAATACATAATACATGTACATGAATGCATACTGTTTCCTTGTACTTGTAAAATTATGCTTGTATACTTTTGTTGGAAAATACTCTTATGTGTCTATTTTGAAGTTGCACTCCTTTGGAGGATGTTAAACATAATATAGTAAGATATGTTTGTACTTTTTTTTTCTAACTTTTTAAATTCTTTTCTTATTAAATAAACAAAGAAAAAAAGAGTCACTGCTGATTTGAACTCGGCTCAACCTGATTTAAAATTTTCAACCAAACCGATCCAGGTTCGAACCAAATTTATCTGGAGCAAACCAAACTCGGCCACATGGGTAGGCCAAAACCCAAACCAAACCGATCCACAAACTGTGGTGGTACAAAAACAAGCCAAACCAAACTAGAGCTAACTCAGCTCGGTCCGGATCGTTGCCCACCTCTACTTTTAGGGCATGGACCCAAAAATGAGGCAGATCCAAATCTCGGGTGGACCACACCATAGGAAACAGTGGGAATTGAATTCTCACCGTTGAAAACTTCTTGGAGGCCACAGAAGTTTTGGATCAAGCTGATATTTGTATTTTCACTTCATCCAGGTCTGTGTGACCTTATCAACAGGTTGGATGGCAAATAAACATCACGGTGGGCCCTGGGAAGTTTTTAAGAGTGGACGTTCAATCAACACTGTTTTCCTGTGGTGTGGTCCACCTGAGATTTGGATCTGTCTCATTTTTGGGCCCATGCCCTAAAATGAGGTGGAAAAATGGATGGACAGCGTCGATAAAACACATACATCATGGTGGGCCCACACAGCTATGACACCAGCCCCAAGGCTGGTGTTGGGGTCACTAGCCAATCCGCGTCCTATGGTGTGTCCTGTCTATTATCCTTTGGATGTACGGTGAACATAACAACCGTCCGATTGATGGATCCTACCTGTAGATGGGGTGACTTTATGATTATAAAATTGGTTGGACGATCAGATGAACAGTTGAAAGGAAAGGTGGCTCACTGCCCTATTAATGTCTTAACGACTACTACATATGCACGTACGTAGCAGATTGCACACAAAAATCAAAATTTTCAATAGGCCCAGCCTGATAGGTTCAATCCAAACCCTTCAAAATCACCAACAGACCAACTCATAAGGTGGACTAACACTGTAGAGAAGAAATTGACGGTCCAAAAGAAACTGACAAAGGGACCACATCAACCCACGCATGTGGCTCCAACCTGCATGCCTGATCTTTGTTCCGGACCACTTCATGGTGGAGCCCAACATGTGTATGGCGAAGATATACATTTCTGTGGTGTATATGGGCCTTGCAAAACTTCATTTTGGTAATCCAAAGATAAAAAAAGGGAAGGATGATGTATGTTCAAATGTAAGGTAATTATCATATGTTCGAGATGTATGGGACACTCATCCATTGCATGTGCTTCCATTGCTAGGCGTAGATCACGTACCACAGGTGGGCCACACCAACCAGATAGAACAAATGGAAGACAGTGAGTAGTGGGCAGCCCACCAAAGAGATCACTTCAAGATGGAATGTGCTCAACCATTCATCAGGTGCACCCCACTAGGATGAAGGGACACAACGAAGCCCAGACCATTCAAAAACTAAGCCAGGGCTGAAAAAGTGAATACATATGGGTTTCAGGCGTGATCATACCTTACTCCACATTGTGTATCCCACAATTTTTATTGGAAATAATGTGACACCAGATGAACAGTTTAGATTCCACACACACTCCATGGGTGGGCCCCACACAGCTCAAATGAAAAGCATGTGATCATTAGCTGGCATAAAAATAATAAAAATAATAAAAAAAGAGGGCACTAGAACCCACGCATGGTATCTTTGCCAGTCATGTCGCCATAGAATGTTGCATGTGCTTCGAGCCACTGGTTATAACCATCGACGCCGGTGGTCACACCAATGGCTAAAAAGAAGAGAGCCATGGTCATGACCATAACCACATTGAGATAACAACCCATCTCAGCTTTCCCACTAGCCATTTTATGTAAAAATAAGCTCAAGTAAAAGGGTTCTTATAGACCAAAGAAAAGATACGGAAGTGATTTGCATTTAATGGGTAACAAGAAATTATTTACACGTATTTATGTACTAATTATTTTGCATTAAATGGCTAACGAGAAAATACTACCACGTAAGTTTTTATTAGTGGAATACAACGTATGTTTTCTCCTAGTAATAGCTAATAGCTTATTAGAAGGAATCGGATTCAGTAGTGACCCCTTCAAATTAGCCGAGTTCAGTATTGGTCGGTGATGTGGGGTCCATGATGATGTATATGTTTTATCCACGCCGTCCATCCATTTTGACAGATCATTTTAGGGCATCATGTAAAAAGTGAGGCAGATTTAAGTTTTAGGTGGACCACACCATAGGAAACAGTGGTGATTGAATGTCCACCATTAAAAACTTCTTGGCGACCACGGAAGTTTTGGATCACGCTGATATTTGTGTTTTCCCTTCATCCAGGTCTATGTGACCTTAGTAACAGGTTGGATGGAAAATAGACATTACAGTGTCCCTTAAAAAATTTTAATGGTAGGTGTTCAATCACCACTGTTTTCTTGTAGTGTGGTCCATTGGATATTTGGATTTCCTCATTTTTCTGGAAAATTCCTTAAAATGATCTGGAAAATGGATGAACGGTGTGGATAAAACACATATATTATGGTGGAGCCCACGGCACCGACCAGCATTAATACCAGAGGGGTTGCTACGGAATCCGAATCCGAATCCTTCTCGACGAACGGGGTTTGAGGGACGGGTGCGGATTGGCCGTTACGCGGGTCAAACCTTAGTGAGTGGGTGTTATCCTAACCGGGTGGGGACCACCTTGATGTATTTGTTGTATATCTACCCCGTCCATCTGTTTCTCCATCTCATTTTTAGGATAAGAACCCAAACTTTAAGAAAATCCAAATTTCAGGTGGAGCATACCACTAGAAACAGTGATGAATGACCATTAAAAACTTTTTGTAGGCCACAAAAGTTTTGGATCAAGCTGATCTTTATGTTTTCCCTTCATCCAGGTCTTATTTACAGTATAAACAGGTTGGATGGGAAATAAACATTAGGACACTTTACTGTGGGCCTTTGGAATTTTTAATGGTGAGGCATTCAATCACCACTGGTGTCGTCCACCTAAGATCTGAATCTGCTTTTTTTTTTTTTTTTTTTTTTGGTCTTTGGAAAACGTCCGAAAATGGGCTGGAGATACGGATGGACGGCGTGGATGTACAACACGTCATCAAGGTGGGCCCCATGGTAAGGATAACAACACCTAAGGCGTCTGGGGAACACCTGATCCGCTAGGATTGCCTACCCCGGCTGCAGGCCCTAACCTATGTGAGGCCCACCATGATGTATATGTTATATCCACTCCGATTCATCTGTTTCCTCATCTCAATTTATGGCACGAGCAAAAATATGAATAAGATCCAAAGTGCAATTGTACCACACCAGAGGAAATAGTGGGGATTGAACACCTACCATTAGCAATTTCTTCGGAATCACAAGTTTTGGATGGCTGAAATTTTCTTCTCTTCATCCCAGTCCGAGTCACTTTATGAATGGTTTAGATTGACGTCACCGTAAATCCAAGGAAAGTTTCAACGTGTGGACATCATTTTTTTTTTCCACTGTTTCGTGGGAGGTAGTCCACTTGAGATTTGGATCTGCCTCATATGGTTTTGCTCCTGAATTAAATTAAGCTGGAGAAATAGATTAACAGCGTAGATATAACATACATCACGGTGGGCTCCACGTAGCCTAGTGCTGCAGGAATTGTGGACTTGGGTGTGACGCAGGAACAAGGGATGTGGATGAGACCTGGCCATAGCCTAACTTCGATGTATACATTCTACATCCACGCTGTCCATCTGTTTTTTTAGTTTAGGCCATGATCCAAAAAATAAAGCAAATACAAATTTCAGTTTGGACCACACCACATGAAACAGTGGTTATGGACCATTAAAAACCTTTAATGGGCACAAAGTTTTAGATCAAGCTGACATTTGCTTTTTTTCTTTCATCTAAAGCCAGGGTGACCTTACCAACAGGTTGGATTGTCAACAAACATTACGGTGGCCCTAAAATAAGCTGAAAAAAACATATAGAGCCTGATATATGCATCATCGAGGTGGGCCCTACAATTAAGGGCGTCTAGCAAATATATTAATGAGAGCTTATTTGCTTATTCTAAAAAAAAATAAGCTCTTATTATGAAAATAGACCCTTTCGTAAAGCTTTCATTTTAGAGCTTATATTTTTAAAAACTAGGAAAAAAACTCTTAAATAGTAAGAGAGAGATGTTACTTTTTCTTTAAGAACTTACTTAAGCGAGTAGACATTTTTAATTAATTTTTGGACAAGTTTGTCCTTAAACTTTTAAGGTAATTCCCCTCTTGCTTCTACTCTTCTTTAGAATATCTCTAAGGTGAGCTCACATGATGAACAACCCTTATTGAAGGTGGGTTTCCACATCAAGGTGGGCCCACATAATGCATGGTCACATCAAAGGTGGGGCCCACATGATGAATGCCCACATCGAAGGTAGGACCTACATGATAGATGGGGGACATTGAAGGTGGGATCACATTCTTGGAAGGTTGACATCAAAGGTAGGCGCACATAATAAACAACCCATATTGAAGATTGGGCCCCACATGATTAACGGTGAACACCAAAGGTGGGTCCCACATGATGGATGACCCACATTAAAATGTGGCCCCGCATGATGGATGGACTATTCACATCAAATGGGCCCCACATGATGGATGACCCACATTAAAATGTGGCCCCGCATGATGGATGGAATATTCACATCAAATGGGCCCCATATGATAGACGGTTCACAGCAAAGGTGGGACCCACATGATGGATGGTGGACATTGAATGTGGGACCACATGATGAAAGATTGACATTAAATGTGGGACCACATGATGAATGACCCATATTGAAGGTTGGGCCCCACATGATGGATGGTCCATAGCAAAGGTGGGACCTACATGATGGATGGTGGACATCAAAGGTGGGTCCCACGTGATGGACTATCCACATCAAGTGGGCCCCACATGATAGATGGTCCACAAAAAAGGTGGGACCCACATGATGAAGGTCCACATCAAAGGTAGGATCCAATTGATGGATGGTGGATATTGAATGTTGGACCACATGATGGAAGGTTGCCATTAAAGGTGAGCCTACATGATGAATGACCCATATTGAAGGTTGGACCCCACATGATGGACATTCCACAGCCAAGGTGGGACCTACATGATGAATGGTGGACATCAAATGGGTCCCACATGATGGACTACCTATTTGATGTGGACCCCACATGATAGTGGTCCAACAAAGGTAGACCCACATGATGGATGGTGGACATCAAAGATGGGCCCCTCATAATGAATGACTCATATTAAAGTGGGGCCCCACATCAAGATGGGCCCATGTAATGAAAGGTTCACATCAAACGTAGGCCCCACATAATAGATGGCCCACATCAAAGCGTAGCCCAACATGACGGAACATGCACATCAAGTAGGTGCCATTTAAATGGCAGTCCATGTCAAAGGTGGGATCCACATGACAGATGATGGTCATTGAAGGTGGGCCCATATGATGGTCAGTTGATATCAAAGATGTGCTCACATGATGAACGGCCCATAATGAAGGTGGGGCCCCACACAAAGAATGGTCCACATCAAGGTGGGCCCACATAATGGTCGGAGTGGGCTTCACATAATGGATGGCTCACATAAAAGTGTGGCCCCTCATAATGGATGGTTGACATCAAGTGGGCCCCACCTAATGGACGGTTCACATCCAAGTTCTCTCATGATGGATGACCCATATCCAAAGTGGGCCGTATGATGGATGATCCATATAGGTGCACCTCACACGATGAATGGGATATCAAAACTGGACCCCACATGATGGACAATACACTTCAAAGGTACGACCCACACTATGGACACATCAAATATGGAGTCCACGTGATGGTGATGGGTAGTGCACATTGAGGGGCCACACATAAAGGACAATTAACATTGATGTTGGGCCCCACGTGATGGATGATCCACCTAAACAACCATTTGCATTGCTCTTATATTTAAGTTGTTGTAATCTTTAAAAATGACATCAACTACCCTTAAAAAGCTCTTATTTGAAAGTTTTACCAAATGTGCTTATTTTAAATAAGAGCTTTTTTTTAGAGATTTTACCATGCGGGCTTATTTAAAATAAGAGCTACAACAAAAAGAGCTTATTAAAGTAGCTCTTATTCAAAAAGCTCTTATTGAATTAGAGTAGAGATGCCAAACGCCCCTTTAGTGTCCCACCCATCACTAATTTTGGGGTGGCAGCTAGGCCTGGAAAAATTCCACACGACCTATTAACCCACACAAAAAAACTAGTGTTTGGGTACAGCCTTATCGTATTAGGTCACTAACAAGTTGACCCGTAGAGACCCTTTATTGGGCTGGGCCATTCCATCAAATCTTTGAGAAAACATAATGGGTCAAGTCAGTGTTTCACCCCCGAACCCGTTTAACCCGTTAACATAATGGTCTAGATCACCAAACCATGGCCCACCTATGAACTTGGCACTCCATCACATGTAATATTGCAATGTACAGGTGATTCCTCCTTGTCTCACGAGTGAATCCTATTGTTTTCGGTGATATAATGGGCCTACTAGGTGAACCACTATTGTATGTTGGGTCAGACTATCAGTTGTGCTCATCAACGGTGTGGCCATCTAATGAGTATATTGGCCTAACCCGTTAAATTAACGAATGAGTTTGGGTTTCTAGATTTCAACCAGTTAGTTAACGGGCCGGGTTTGGGTAAGAAAATTTTTGACACGACATGAACATGATTTAACACGACCTGTTGCCAGGCCTAGTGGTAGCCAATAGCACTCACCACGTCCTGGTTGGAGAGGTTCACTAGGGTAAGTCAAAGGATAGACCGTGATAGGATGCATTGAACTATTGCCATGGATCTAGGGTCATGTTTGGTGATATAAACCATTGTTCTAATAATATACATGGCGCATTATTTGTGTCTTCTTGAAAATCTTCAAGATTGAACAATATGAACTTTAAATCCATTGCCTACAAAACAATGGTTAAGGATGTTGTGTGTGTTCAAAGGAAAGAGTTAAATGATCAAAAGTTGAAATATTCTAAATTTAGAGGTTTTAGTTTCTCCGGATGTCATCCATTGATAGTGAGTATCATCATGTAAATGGTTTGGATGATTGGAAGAGAACCCTAGTTATCCAATGGTTATATATATATCTTGACGTACCGTATAATAATTAATGGAGATGTACTAGAACAAACCTTTAGACGTTCATGCAAGAGTGTGAACACTGAATAGGAGTTGCTACTAAACACGGATTGGGAAAAAAAATGAAACCAAATTCAAATTAATGAAGCTTGTATGGATATGATGCATACATCATGGTGGGGCCCACGAAATCATACCTTTCGGGGGTGCAGTGACAGGGGCAGGGGCTAGGGCGTGCGGCGATGAGGGTGTGCAGCGACGCGGGGGGTTGGACGTGCGGCGACGTGGGCGGGGGAGTGCAAAGACAGGGTCAGGGGTCTGCGGCGATGGGCATGTGTTGGCGAGAGAGAGAGAGAGAGAGAGAGAGAGAGAGAGAGAGATGGGGGTGGGGGTGCAGGAGGCCGTCAATGCCGTCGAGAGAGAGAGAGAGAGAGAGAGAGAGAGATAAAGCGATTTTGGTGGTTTTATTTTTAGACCTAATTTTAAAAATTCGATGGCCCAGGACTGCCGAATTATTTTGCGGGTTTTCAACGTCGGCCTGGATCGTCGAAATTTTAATGGCCCAGGCTGTCGAATTTCGAGTGCCGAATTGCCACCCTTTTCACGTAGTGGTAGTTCCTACATTTACCATTGCATTGAATAGGCAAAGAAAACTCCAACTCTTTCTCCCATCTACCCGGCATTAGTCTAGGCATCACATACTTCATCGATAGCTGATCATGAGAGATTGAAGAGGAGTTGAAGTTACTCAACTAAAGGCGCTAAATGGGGCTCATCCACTACTAGGAAAGTCTAATCTTTTGAAGTCCATTGTTTCCCCCTTCTTGTAGAGATTGAGGTCAAGAGATTGTGACCCAATCTCGAGAGTTTGTCTTTGGATTAGGACCTCCGGTGGGAGCGTACGTGGCCATTCTTAGATTAGGTTTAGTGAGAGTTTGAGATCCAAACTCGACAAGTCCCTTAGAGTGCCATTGGCGGATGGGAAATGCGGTCCTAGATATTAGGATGTGAAGGTTGATGGTTTTAAAATCACGCACATAATGAAATCCGATGCACATAGAGAGAAGTGGGGAAACCGAAAGTGGAGTAGACCTATAATCAAACCACTATATATCGTTGTGCATTGTGAGATGAATGATTGACTTGCTAGTTCTTAACTTGTGAATGATTCTTGCCTAGTTAATCATGAATGTTAACTATTTGTTTAAATGCCAATGATATAGTCTCTATGAATTCTTGAACCTTGTTATGCAATATATTGATCTTAATTGCTCATACATGTCAACTTAGTAATTTAAATCTTCTACATGTTTTAAATTAAGCTGAAAAATTTAAAAGTCATATTCACTCCCATCTAGAACATTAGGGATATCTCCAAGTATCTCTATTAGTGGTAAAACCACAATTTCAAAGAGAACTACCAAGCTAAATAAAAAATCGTGTCCCCATACTAAAGTTGAGAAATTGGCCATGTCTTCAGTATCTTATGCGAGCGCAGCAGGCAACTTAATATATGACATGCTTTATACTAAATCGAATATTAGTTATGCAATTGGCATTGTTAGTTGTTACCAGAGTAATTTGGGACAATCTCATTTGGTAAGCCCTCAAACACATATTCAGCTATCTCAGAGGAACCAATGATTTGATGTTGTGTCATGAAAGCACAAATCATAAGCTTAAAGGACATTTGGATGCCACTTGAGATAATGATGCCAATGAGGAAATGTCTACTATATGATATGTCTTTTTACTTGGAGGGAGAGCTATCTCATGGTTGAGTAATAAACAGACATCCATAGCCCTTTCATCTAAGGAGGCCAAGTACATTGCATGTTGTGTTGTAGTTCAGGAGTGTGTATGACACATGTTTGACCAAACAAACCCTCAGTCTCAAGCCGGCATGTATGGACGCGGCCTATCCCGAACTTGACATAGGCAAGGGCTCTGAGGGGCCACCATGATGCATGAGTTTTATCCACACCGTCCATCCATTTTTCCATGTCATTTTAGGATATGAGCCCCGAAAGAGACAAATCTAAATCTCAAATGGACCACATAATAGGGTAAATTCTTACCGTCCAAAACTTTTTGGGGGTAACAGAAGTTTTGGATCAAGTTAATATTTGTGTTTTCTACTCATACTATTTTACTGACCTTATGAACAAATAAATATCATGATGGCCCTAAGAAGGTTTTAATAGTGGATGTCATTATCTCTGCTGCTTCTCATAGTGTGGCCCTTTTGAGCCTTCAATCTGCCTTATTTTTTTTTTCTTAATACCCTAAAATGATAGGGTAAAATGGATGGACAGTGTGGATAAAACTCATAAATCATAGTGGGCCCCTCAGAGCCCTTGCATGTGCTGAGCTCAGTAAGCAGGCAGGGGTACCCCATTTATGTAAGTCTTAGGATCAAACAAGTAGGGGTTCTGAGTGGCCATTGTGATGTATGAGTTTTATCCACACTATCCTTCCATTTTTCCTTATCATTTTAAGGTATAAGCTTAAAAATGAGTCAAATCCAAGGCTCAATGGACCATATAGTGGGGATTAAATACATACCATTGAAAACTTCTCAGGGCCAAGAAGTTTTGGATCAAGCTGATATTTGTATTTTCCCTTCATCCAAGTTTATGTGACGTCACTGCGGGCCATAGGAAGGTTTCAATGGTGGGCCTCATTATCACTGTTGTTTCCTGTGGTGTGGTCCACTTAAGCCTTTGATCTACCTCATTTTTTAGCTCATACCCTAAAATCATATGGGAAAATGGATTCACGGTGTGGATAAAACCCATGGTCGCCATAGAGCCCCTACCCGTGCCTGGGATGGCGGGTGTAGTACCCAATCCGCATCCAGCGGAGTGACTCCTGTGCTTTTTTTAATACACACACCCCCTCACATCCACACACACTACAATGGGTGTGATAATAGGGCTCTCAATAGAGCAGGTCAGATCCGAGATCCGATCCGCTCCGATTTCGTATATAGTGAATTTGGATTCTAATTTTTTTTTTATATATATAAAGGAAATGGATCGGATTCGGGTTTACCAAAAAATCTGAATATTATTCGGGTCGGATCCTGATTTGACACTAAGATCCAATCATATCCTTACTATTAGATTACTTTCATCTTCTTTAAATCTAGACCATCTATTTTTGTTTACCTCTTCATCTTCTTTAGATATAGATCGTTTATTTTTGTTTGCCCTAAAATCTCTAAACTATATAATGCTACAAGAAAAAAAAATTGTAAAGAAGAAAAAAAAAACCTCTAAATTTTCTCTCTGCCTTTACGGCTACGCAACCTTGCATCTCTTTTAGAATCAATGGACAATCGAAGATGTGAGTTTCCAACTTCTTATCATCTTCATTAATTAATAAATAAAAAATTATCTTTTTTTATATCATAGATTTTTCTACTAACATCTTCCTTTTTGTTTTTAAAAAAGAGTGATTACGTGAGGCCCTGGCTTTGGGGCCCACCTTGGTGTCTATATTGTACATCACCATAGAAAAAAGTGGTTATTGACTAGTAATGGGCCACAAACCTTTGGATCAAGCTAATATTTGGTTTTTACCTTCATCTCGGCTTTTGTGGCATTATCAACAGGTTAGATGGCAAATAAATGTTAAAGAAACATTACCATGGGCCCTAGCAAGTTTTTAATGGTAGTACGTTTAATCACCACTGTTTCTTTTGTTATGGTCCACATGAACTTAGATCTGCTTCATTTTTGGATCCTGCCATAAAATGATCTGGAAAAAATGAATGGATGGCACGGATGTTGAATAAATACATCAAGGTGGGCCCCCACGATACATGTGCAATGTTTGCATGGAGTTCGAGCAAAATAAGTTTGCCAGAGAGCATTTCTCTAATTATATAATTTTATTTATTTTTATATTTATTATATGGTGAATTCGGATTTTGATCTGACCCGAATCCGATATTTATACGAATTTTTGGGTCAAATGTGGATCTGACTATTTATAAATGGATTGGATATGGATTTCACCTTTCGAATCTTGGTTGGATTCGAATCCGGATTCGATAAGAGTTACAGATTTTCAGATTAGGAGTCGTATCAGACCCATTGAGAGCCCTATGTGATACC